>LPNX011106559.1:6697-16889 GCA_001517045.1 Pseudotsuga menziesii | reverse complement strand
ATTCATGCGATTGATTTAGTAATTGGGTTTTAAAGAATCACTCGTGACTTGTCATACAACTTGTTGGCATTGTGATAAACAAATATTGATTAAAGGTGCTCAAGATCTAGTTTTTTAGTAGGATATCATCATTACAAGGTATCTACATTGTAACCACACTGGGAGGACAAGTAACATGGCTCGATTAGGATGTCAATGCTTGGAATAATTTGAGCAAACACAATTGATCAATGCTTGGAATAAAGTGACAATTTAGGCAATCGAATAGAGCAATCTAGGCACAGTTAGAGTGAAAATTCAAGTAACTAGAATCACTGCATTCATATACAAAATATTCCTCCCCTATTTGATGGCTTGACAGTATAATTACATTGATATGATTTAACTAGACAATAATATACTCTTAATAATAGGGTTTTATTGTTATTTTGGTTTTATTGTATATAATATGTTCCATAGACATAACTTTGTACGATATATTATTTTCCCTAGCACCAAAATAAATATTATTTGGGCCTTATCCAGGTAACACTATGCTCTTATTAGCGCTTTGCTCTTTCTTAGTCAGAATGCCTATCTCCTTAAGTTTATCTTTGGGGATATCATCTCATATGGGCCAGTACAAAAGCAAGTCATGGAGCTAAACTCTCTTTGCATTTTAGTTCCTTGCCAAACCCTTAGGCGTATTATGTTTTTATTTTATTTTACACCAATCCTATACTCGATTGAACTTACCTTTGTGTTTGAGCTTACAAGCCTAATCAATAATTCTATAATAACATGTTGTAATAATTAAATCAAGGGTATACCATACGCAACCCTTTAATTTATAAGCTAACAATTAAATCAAGGGTCATACCATACGCAACACTTTAATTTATAAGCTAACAATTGATTTAATGCCTACCACAACTTAGTCGCAACGAAGGGGGGTTGGACTAGCACATGCTTCACATGCCTCCTAGTCCTGACCACACAAAGTTATGGACCCTTTAGAGGTTTCGCTCCTTCCCAAACATTAGCATAAGACACTAAACACATCATCGGGGAACAAAAAGGGGATATTCTGCTTTATGAACCATGGGCTCTATGTGAAATTCATTCTTCCTTCCCTCCTGCACTCACACAGTCTGCAATTGTTCACCTGCACTCTTAATGCCCGAAGTTGGAGCAAGGGTTTGAAGCCTCTTTGTCCTCTGCAACGATATTTTCCTGGGTGTGGGTACGGGTTTGGTTAGAAACAGTTTCCCAAGAGCGTGCAAGCAAGAAGAAGAGCAGCTACAGGTCGTGGAATCGCTGGTGGAGGCAGAGTATTTGGGGTAAGTTTGAAGCCATTGAATCTGTGAGTTTTTGCTGGATCATTCTCCCTTTAAGGTATGGCTGGAAAAAACTCTGTAGGCTTTAAGCAGTATAATGAATTTGTGTTTAAGCAGTATAAATTAGAAATTGTCTTGATGCATTGCCAATATTGCATTGCCGAGATGGAAGTACTTGTATGTAGTAGGGGAGGGGAGTACTCGTCTATCTAGTCGATGCAGAGCTCTGGTCGATCCATAACCTATAAACTCTGGTCGGTAATGAGAAGCTCTTTCTTCTCAGTTCAGTTTTTAAACCCGCAAAAAAAAATGAATACTTACAACAAAACCCTTTTCACACTAGAACAAAAGAACCACCCCCACCTCTATATGATTTGTGAGTAAAAATGGCTCCAACTATTTGACATTTGACAACATCCATAAATTTGTTTCTACAACTTCCATTTGAGAAAAGGAAAACAGAGCTGATCTGCTTCACACTGGAACAAGAGAACCATTCCACAAAATAATTGTTCCCACCTCTACACAATTGTGAATTGTGGAGAAGAATAGCCTGAAATACTTGGCATTAGACAACCACCATGAGTTGAATTCCTCCATTTCTATGCCAGAAAAGAAAGCAGCACTAGGGATTATCTGGGGAGAAATCACTATGTAAAGAAAATAGTTTGAGTTTGTCTTTCATCGCCTCGGTTTCACTGCCATACTCTTTAAACCTATATTCTTCTTGCTTGAATGCCACGGGTACCTTCCCTTCACTGTAGCAAATTGAACATAGGCCCCAACAATGCCCGAACAATGTTAGCACTCTTGCAATCCCATGTTGAACTGGCATTGAATTATCCATCTGTACAACTTTCATTATGTATTTTACAACAAGTAAGGTATATGTAGATGAAGGAGAAAGGCCAGTTGATAAATTCCCCTATTTAATTCTAGACTGGACTTCACTGCCCCACTGTGCATATTTTGTAGAACTAAGAAGCTCATCACAAAAGAACGCAAACTTGAGAAAAACCTTTGCAAGCCTTTTAGATGGAAATTGGACATCTTCTCCAAGCTGTACAGCGTTTGATACATCCTCAAGCAAGCCCGAATACACTGTGTATGCAGAAATAACCAATGAAATACAGTTCTATATTGCCTCTGACCTAATGCAATCCAATGGCAAAACCTTGAGAGAAACTCTTGCAAGTTGTGAAGTTACATCCCCTTCAAGCAACTTCAAACCAGTTTGCCAATGTCTTTGACTTTGGTATATTTGTTTTCTTGTAGTAGAAGTCACATAATCTCGGACCTTTAATAAACAAGGGCAGAGAAAATATTTAGACAAGGTAGAAAAGAGGAGCACACTTTCATGATATGTGAAGAATACATGCAGATCAAGGAAGGCATATAAGATCGTTCTTTTTTCATAACTACCTTTCCAAAATGTGGACATCAGTGTTGAGTATAAATATAAACAAAGATAAGGCTTGGAAATCATAGTGAGTTCCATTATATATATGATAGGAAAATATGAAATGTAGAGAGGGACTCTTTCTTTTTCCCAATTTTTAGCAAAAACTGAGTCATAAGTTATATTGAAAATAAGTGCAGAATAAAGTAGGTGCGTTAGCTGCTTGTGAACGAATTAATGCACTGCATGTTTTCTTACCTTTCACTGTGTGTAAGACTTAGTGAGCAGCTGTCAGGATAAATTTTTGGAACTGTCTGTGCATTACTCATATACCAAGTTTGGCATCTCTTTGTGTGTGAAGTTGTGACTTTGAAGTTGGTGTGGCATTGACTGATCTGCAGTCTAAGTCATGGAGCATCATCATTATCTTTTCCAGCCTGACCTTCAGGTATTATGATTTTCCAGTGTACTTGATTATGAATGATGGTATGGAATACATAGTGTTTAAGTAATTATGAAAGAAGTTTCTGCAAATCTGACATAAGAGGTGATAAAAACAGAGTCTTCAAAAATAAATTAATGATGATGGAACCCTAAAAAGGCCATTCAACATCTGTGTCATTAAGTTAAGGTTCTTTCATAAATTGCATTATAAACAATGTATCTGCAATATTGGTGAAAATATGTGCCCAAGGTATCAAAAATTTGCGTAGAAACTGAGCACAATATATAGAAAATTGTATTATGAAAAATCTCTGGTGGAAATCTGTGCCCATATGCTTGAATATTGGTTAGAAAATGAGTACAATTTCTATTCCCTAACCTACAGATAATATGCTTAGAAGATGAACACAAAATTTGTGCCATTGATGCTACATGAAGGTCTAAATATTTGCTGCAAGATGTGCATAAAATGGGTAAGATTGGAGATTTCTTGGTTTACATAGGCATGTGTTTTCCTAGGTTATGTCCGGGCGTGCAATCTTTCTATTAATCAGCTGGTATGGTATCTTACAAATGTTTCTTTGACATCTATGCTTTTTTATGTCTGTGAGACTAAGAACATTTTCTCCTCTATTTTATAGGTCCATGTTCCTAGAGTAGGTGATTTTCAGTTTGATAAAATTGACATTCTTGAAGATCCCCATCCCCTCAATGAGCGACAGAAGCATAAAAAGGATCACATGCAACTGGATGATTACATACAAAATGGAAAGGTAATTAGTATTTATTGCCTCTTGTTTTATAGTATCATTTCAATGGGAGCTTTCTCCTCACTCAAAATAAAAGTGTGGAGTTTCTCATGAGTGGATGCGTTATTTGCCATTTATCTATTTTCTTCGAACTGGTCGTAGATGGCAGTAATTAAAGGCTGCTACAGCAAAAATACAACCTGCCATTTGCAACATCAACCTGCTTTCTATCATTTGTATCAAACATGGCTGTTAAAGGCAAACGTGTGGGAGAGGAATGTAACTGCTTCTATGATTTGGAGCACATGGTGGCCTCCTTCTCGTTGACTAGGGCAAGTCCAGGGACTTATCATTGCTCTGGGGTATACCAATCTTGGGGATTATGGCTGTCCCTCTCCTCTTTCTTTTTTGTTGCATACCACAATTTTATCCTATTTTCCAATGCCAAGCATGTGACACTTCATCCTTGCAAGGGAATTATTTTGGTTAAGGTTGCAATGGAGACTGACTGATAACCTACTTGTTGCATATGATTCTGGTACATTGCAGCAAGGGATGAAGTGGAATTATCCATTTTCAGTACATATCCTGTAGGAAAAGGGCACTGTTGAAAAATACAACTAAGACTCAAGAAGAGAGTTTCAGCTGAAAATCACTTTCTCACAGCACCTTAATGCTATCCTCTGCTGTTTCTCAGAAAGCTCGCATGCCTACTGCTATAAAAAAAATACTCCCTAGTTTGCTCCAAACAATCGATTATCTATCAAAAATGCAAAATGAAGTGTGAAGGATGGCCTATAATCATCATAAAAGAAGTTTTATGTGCCATATAGCCTTCTTATTAAATGACCCCACAATTTTTGCCCCTTTTTTTTATAAATTATAATGTTTGTCTTAAATTTGTGTTTTCAAATAGGTCATGGAACTACCTGAAACGACTATAAATGGCCACAAGAAAAGGCCAAGAGGGGACCCAGCAATCAGAAATGCATTTCACATTGCCTAGATCATGATGGTGTTCCTGAATAGAGATTTCTGGTAGGAAATGTGTTTCCTGCTCTTGGCAACAGAGACACAACCTGTAACATTTTGCAACCTATCTGTGATTCTGCATCGAATTTGTGGCCATTTTATTATAGTTGATGTTGATCACTAGGCAAATGATTGTGAAGGATGGTAAGCATAGTAGCATACTCTACAGTATCAATGAGATTCTCAACAGAAAAATTGACATTCCAAAACTATTTTTAGGGATGGTAAGCATATTCTACATGATCAATGAGTTTCTCAGTAGAAAAATTGACATTCCATAATTGTTATTTGCTTTTGGAATGAGGCTATTTACTATAGTTCATCCTAAAATGAGTGATCTAGAAGGAAACAACAAAATTTGAGGGGGGCAGTTGTCTACCAACTAGAAAAAAAAATGGAATGGGGCACATCAGACTGGAAGTAGTCTTGTAGATCGGGGCCAGAATAAAAAACAGGCCATGTGAGTGCTGATATTTTTGGTGCAACAATTCAAATCTAAGTATTCATAGAAAGTGACCTGATCATCGGGCTCTGATGTCATCTTTTGCGACCAGAGATGGAGCTGGATGTGGAGTAAATAGTATAAAGTGCTTTTTAATAAATCTAGAGAAAAATGCATTCCAAAGTTCTAAATTTCTATTACATTGAAGGTCATTTCCTTCAATATATAGAGAGTTCCCTTGTCGTAAGCACTGCATGGCACATTCTGGGATATGATACATGCAATAAGTACTGTGTTTGTATACTATTTTTTTGTTAAATTGTATTGTTTGAGTTAATTTTCTTGTACATTCTGGGAAGCAATGATGCTTTTGATGGTCAAGAGAAACAGGTCAGCATTCTTGAAAACTTAGACAAAAGGTTAAGACTAGCTGAGGGACATGTTGAATCAGGAAGGCTTTTGACACACTATCAGGTAAGATTACTTTTGTCTACATTAACACATAATCCTTTTGTAAGATACAACCCTATCTAGGTTGTTCAAAATTAATCAGAGGCAACTTCTTAATTAGGGGAAACCCACACAATATCATGAATTTAACTTGACTAGATTGAACAAGGAAGTTGTAAGCATCATTAACAGAGAACTATACATGGGAAAGAGAAGGAATTGTAGACCAAAAATTTTAGTCATCCTCCAGACTTTTAGGCAATCACAATTATATCAATTATGAATCTCCAATGCCAAAGATTGAATTGTCCAGTATCCAACCCCAATACAGTAAAAAATGATCAGTAATTAGGTCTCCATCTCCTTGAAAACTACATGATGTCCCCCCAAATAGCAGTAAATGCAATCTGATTATTGCACCCTTCACCTATAGTCCATCATGCATGCATGCTATTGTATGAATACACCTCAGCCACCTGCTATTAAGAATAGTATGAAAACTGACTATGTAGCTGCATATCCATTGTGGATAATGTTCTAGTGTGATAAATCGCATGCATCCCAAAACAACAATGAATATCAGTCCACTCAATTTTTTTAAGATATCGAAAAATCTGCTATGGTATGATCACTACACTTGAAAAAAATGTGCAATTCTCCAAGTATCTTGGTCCTGCATGCTGGCCTAGAACACCCTTAACCTCAGCCACTAAATAACTACCAAAACTAGCAGCCAAGATGAGCACAACCCCCATGCCCTTCCGTTGTTCCATGAATATCCAATTACCTCTACTTTAACTCTATGTCTTATCTGCATGGAAAATAATTTCAAACATACTTTCACAAGTGCGCCTTACCCTTTAATGTGCAGTGGATAAGAAAAGATCCCGAAATAGCTTGCATGGTGTATTCTTCCTGGACTGCGAGTCAGATAAGGTGAAATCTAACTCCTATAATACATTTTCTCACCTTCCAATATAATAAAGATCTCTAGAATAAGAATGCATGTGTCCTTGTGTAACTGCTGTTATACTCCTAATTCATGAATATAACCACCTGTAGAGCGCACCATTCTAGCCCAATGACAACACAACTGCTTGCTAAAGTACTCGAATGCATGCATTCCATGATGCTGTCACAATTCTTTTCACTTGATCCGAACACATGCCTTTCAGCTGAGTACACTACAGGAAACAGTTTCTGCTGTTATGCTTATGAAACCATTTTACAAATGGGGCATAGTGGAAAAGAGATTCCCAATTGATGAAAGGGAGCTGGGAAGGCACTTAAAATAGTGCTACAAAGTGGGTAAATGGCAAAGGCACATCAAAAGGAAGTAAAAGTATTATATAGATCAAATAATTTTATCAATGTCAAACAAATGAGCACAAAAGGAGAGATCGGGACCCATGACTACATGAATGTCATTATCCCTAGGAGAGATAAGTATATTATGGGTCAGCTAAGAACCAATGTGCACAGGCTAAGATGTGAAATAGGAAAGTGGGTGCATCTCAAGGAAGAGTGGGGGAAAATGACATGTGATGTTTGTGAGAAAGAAGAGGCAAAGACTAAACAACATTTCTTGTTACACTACGAGGTACATGTCCACATTTGGAAGATAACAAATTTGCAGTTCGATAGTTGGGATACAGCATTTCAGGAAGACCAATTGTAAGACACAACAAGCTCATTGCAAGAATTATGCACATAAGGGGCAATATTTTGAAAGCAGTTACAACAGGGTAAAGGATTCTTGGTGCAAAGAGAAAAAGGCAGAGACCAGACGAGTAGTCCAAAAGTTCTTTGTACCATACTGTGTTTCCTGCCTCTGATTTGCTCTTTTTTTCTTTCACACTGGGCACTTAATGAAAATGTTTCATTGGATGTAAGTGGCTTTGTCCCATAGGCTATTTGGTCTTGTGGACTGTTTGCTAAAAGCTATTATATTATCTTCTTTAGATACCCTGACCAGAGATGCCTTGCATTATACATACAGGAGGCCCTTAGGTTTCGAGCTCATATTATTCAGTCGTCTGCTTGACTAGATTCTACCCAGTGGATCACTTCCTTTTTTACAGTGCTACCCCTAGGAAGGTGGATCACTTCCTTTTTTACATTCCAATAGCAGCACAACTTTGGCCTCCAGATTTGTGCAGACCTGTGGTACCTTCCCTCGTCTTCTGGGATCTTTGCGGCATGACATGATCAAATCCATCCCTATGAGGCAGAAAAGACTCCCCAGGCCTCTGTGATGGGCTACCTCCTTTAGACAGCAGTGCAGTGGGCAGTCAAGGCCTTCCACAAGTCCCTCCTATGGACAACATACTATTTTGAGTTTTCTTCATTTGGCCTTGGATGTTAGGAGAGATGGATCTATTCCATGATAGACCTACCTCATCACTTTTAGATATTCTTGCTCCTAGATCTTTCACTCTGATACATATCCACCCCTATGTGGCCTTCCACGCTCGAGGTCGAGGGTTTTCCATGTTTCTCATGCTTCAGCATACACTTCTTGCATTATTCTACTTCACTTTACTGTACTGCTTTCTGCCTTTTATAGGAAACTGTTTGGTACTCTTGCTTTGTAATAACATCATTGTACTTAGTAGTCCCATTGACCTACTTTTGTTGTCATTAGTTGGACATTAATAGCATTATCTTATTTTATCTATCTCCTGCTCTCTCGGTGAGATCTGATTCTTTGTCTAGCAGAAGTCACTCTTCTTATCCTGTCTAACTTCCATTCACATCATACATGCCTTTACATAGCTTAAGAAAAGATGTTGTGATAGGCATTAAGAAATAGAATAGTCAATATTATAATCAACCTCTAACTCTTGTAATGAATGGCATAAAGCAAAATGCACTGTGTTTTTTCATTCTATGAATGTATATCATGTAGCAAGGCTAAGTTTTTCCAATCTTTTGGCAAATAATGTGGCATGCCACACACAATCTCACCTTTTTCCCAGCTGAGTGGATGTGTCATTTCGCTAGACAAAAGTTTCTATGTGCTTCAACTGTCTGCATTATTTATGTGATAGATTATATAGCTTGAACTGTTGCTAGTTATAAAAGACCTAGCAGAGCAGAAATCTTTGGCTTACAGGTGTGAGGAAATGCTGGTTTGAGTTCACAAATATAAGGAGCACCATAGATAACTTCAGAGTAGCTAGGCATTCCACCATTTCTTAGATAACATATAACTGTGATTGATTTTGGCAGTAAGACTTATATTGTGGATATAATTAAGTAGTGGAGCAATTATCCTTGGATCTTGTGGCAGGACCATCTACCAAAGTCATTGTTTTTTTCTTTGTTGTGCTTTCTTGTCCTACATTGTAACTGATAAAGTCTATACACTCATCCTAATGGTTGAACTTCAAACAAGTTCAAAGTACATATAAAGACTTTTAAGTCTATTATTCACCTCCAGGCAAGGAATGTGAGAAGATCTAGTTTGTCCTATCTATTGTCTTATGTTTTAAAATTTACGAAAAGCATGGAGTGTGCCAAATCTTATTCGTTTAGCATTCCAAATAAGGATATAATTAGTTTATGAATTTGGGTCCTTAATATTTATTTGCAGTATAAATTTATGATGTTCAGTGTTTTTACTTTCTTAAGAATAAATTCTGATTAGAATTTTTTAACAAGCGCATTTTATCATGTACAAGTTTAGGATCTGATGATCTATGGATTGCAAATAGATCATATAGTTGTTTTGATAGGCCATGGGAAGAAATACTTGAAACAACGTTTTACCAAACTCTAAAATTTGGAGTGGTTTTTATCTGCTCTTTTACATCTGTTGTTGGTCCCATCTATTTATGGCAATGAAGCATTGTACACAAGCAGTCTGAGACTCTGAATCCTATGGATGGGAATGATGGGAAAGAGGCCCCGTCAACTAGTAATACTATCTTCCTCAGATGAGGATGATTGTACTAAAAATGTGCTCTCCTCAAAGATTGTTGTTTGTGATTCAAAAACGAGAGCTTATGGTGAACAAAAGAAGCTTAAGGATGGCAAGGGCTATTCTTGTCCTGGCATTCAGTTGCAAAAAAAAAACCTTTCGAGAACTGAGGTAACATTCTTTGGTTGTTACATATCCAGCTTAATTGCAATTTAAGTGACATTCTGTAAAGGCATGCTTATTTTATTATAATGCAAAATTCTAATGCTTATCATGTATGATTATTTGGAAGGGATTTTCAGTTCTTATTTGCAAATTATCCTTAAAAGATTGCAAATTATCCATAAAAGACCAGTTCGAAGATTTGTTTTTTGCTCATGATAGAAGTTACCAGCTTTGTATTAAACAAGTTGCATAGTATAAGTTTGTGTTTAATTT
>LPNX011106517.1:177185-205376 GCA_001517045.1 Pseudotsuga menziesii | reverse complement strand
GTCCCTTTCCTCCCCCACTACACCCCATGCCTCTTCTACTCTTCAATTTCCCACCATCTTCTCTTCCTTATTGTCATCCCTACTTTTTCTTTTCTTTTTCTTGCATCGCTAGCTATGACTTCTATAACCCACCATCTTCATATGTTCCTCTTCCTGTGTTCTTCTTCTTCACCACTTCCAAATTCCCCCAGTTATCCTTACCTTCCTCTTCAATGCTTCTTCTCCCCTTCCTTTGACCCCCCACTTGTGTACCCCTCTATAAGTTCCACTAAAATAAATATATATTAAATACTATACTCTAATAATATAAATAGATATCATTATTAGAAATGAGAAAAATAGTATATTTTTTACCCTCCTCTTGTGTACCCCTCTATAAGTTCCACTAAAATAAATATATATTAAATACTATACTCTAATAATATAAATAGATATCATTATTACAAATGAGAAAAATAATATATTTTTCACAATTTTAAGGTACCATAGTAGTTCTCATTAAATATATATTATATCAATAGATTTAATATATTTTACATTTGTATGGAGTAATAATAATTCTCATTAAATATATATATTACAATATTATATAGTTAAATATTATTTTGAAAAATATTAATATACATTTTGTATATAAATGTGATTTAGATATTTATATTTTACAAACCATATTCCTAAATGTTACATACATAAATCATAATCACCTAGCCAAGATTAGATTATCCACTAACTATTACTAAATTACAATAATGTTGTTTCTTACATGCCACACTAAACCTTAAGTGGATTCTTCATTAGATCCCAATTCAAATGTCCAACGAGGCTGGGCTCTTTCGATGAGGTGGAGGGCCACATATCCAGCGGTGTTAAGCGGCCTCAATAATTAAACATACATAGATGTTCACTCAGACATTGGATGAGTATTTCACCATTATCCATTTTCGCCATGCACATTATGCATTTCTTCCTATAAATGTTCATCACAAGAATTGTAATCCATCTTATCCCGAGAATAGACAAGAATCACTCTTATTCTAATACCCCTCCTCCTACATTCACTTTAGGTTTTGTCGTTTTCAGTCAATCAATATGTCCACACTTCGATGAAAGTATAATTGGTTCTATTGTTGTCACATGCATAACGTTAGTAATATCGCTTCATTACCAACTCCTCGTAGACTTTTCATATTAAAACCTAGAGATTAGTCTAGCTGAATAATGTAAACATAATCGTAATTCTTTCACTATTAATATGATTGAGTATATGATGTAACATGATTGAGTATATGATGTAACACTGGTGTGCTCGTATAACTATGACTTCAGCTAAGGTTCTATATAAATCCATTGGTTAACGAGCTCATAGTTAACTTATGATTATGCCTTACAACCAGGAGTAAATACGCGATACGCGAGTATAGTATTAACACCATGAATTGCATAATGGTTATAGATGATGCAGCTTAGTCCTTCTTGTAAAAAGTCTTATTCCTTCTAGCCTATTAGACTAAACCATATATTGCTTCACGTAAGCCATTGTAATTTATGATCAGGGTTATTAATAAAATTTTATGATAACCTACTTTTACTGAGACATCAAGAAAGGACTCAACATACACTATGTAATTACGCCATTTTCTCTATCTCTTAACCTTAAACCAAGTTACTCTTTCTGTTTGTAATAGAGACTCTACCTAATGCCTTGTGATAATAGCCGGCGGAGGGAGGAGTGAAGGGAGGGGAGCACCACTCCCTCCTCCCTTCACCACCTCCCTCTACCTAATGCCTTGTGATAATAGCCGGCGGAGGGAGGTGGTGAAGGGAGGAGGGACCGGAGATCCCCTCCCTTGGGCGCCAAAGCACCACCCCTCATCAGCGGGGCAATTCTCAAAATCACGCCGCCGATGAGGGGTGGTGCTTTGGCGCCCAAGGGAGGGGAGCTCCACTCCCTCCTCCCTTCACCACCTCCCTCTACTACATATTTTCAGGAAAAGAACATTGTCGATGAATAAAAAGAAGCATTTCAAGAAAAGCAGATTCAAGCGTTCATACGAAGAATCACTCTTGTGAATAGGGTTAGAGTTTGAATTGCTATTATGAATTTCATTTCTTTATTCTCTACCCTATGCACTCCACTTCTTTCTCACAAGCAGAATCACTCTTATGAATACGGTTAGAGTTTCAATTGCTATTAAGAATTTCATTTCTTTACTCTTTGCCCTATGCGCTCCAGTTCTTTCACACGAGGAGAATGGCCATGATGAATAGGGTTAGGTTTAGGGTGTGACCTATCTTTTCATTTCTTTTCTCTCTGCCCTGTGCGGTATGGTTTTCTCTCCCCTACCCTGCTATAATTTAGAGCTACTCTCGAGTCTGTAAATTTTAATTCCCATGTGCACTGTGTTTGCATTTGCAGTTGGATCTGTCACAATTGCGAAAGGAGACGAGAAGAAGATGACGTCCCCATCATACTTCTACATAATTTACTGCTTCCTCTACGGTCGTCTCGATCAGCGTAATGGCATTTGAATTTTTTTATATTACATATGTGATCAATAAAGTTTTGATAAATCTTTGTTCACATGATATAACATTTTGTTGTGATTTATATACCTTATAAAGTCTTGAGAAATATTCTTTATGCACGCATTACCATAAAGTAGTGATGCTTTAGTTGTCCAGCTTCTATCTCCGTAGCGTTGTCAAACCTATAACCTCCAACTAAAAATTGTAACATTTTATCTTACTCACTAAAATTCTGACTATAAATTCCTTACTATATTTCTAATCGGGTGGGTAATTCTTACAATAAACTATAGTCTCTACTCAACATTAACGTTTACAGGTTGAAATATTTTTTGTCACACTTAGTACTCTTAAGAAGAGAATTGAATGCAAATGGCTAAATAACGTTTACAGGTCGAATTATTTTGTCAAACTTAGTGCTGTTCAGTCGTGAATTGAATGCAAATGGCTAAATACTGGTGTCATTGGTGCTGTGAAGTTTCAATTCTTTTAGTATGTTGATGTTTCTTTTATGTTTTTTTTCTGATTACAAATTTGACTCTTCAGTTTGCGTCCAAAAAATTAAATAATTATGTGGTTAAAACAAATCATTATTTTCTCTTTTTACTGCGTTTCGTATTTTAAACTGTAAATTAAATAATAAAGTAAAAGTTTAAGAAAAGATTTCATGGTTTTATAAAAACTGTACATGAAGATATTCTTCTTCAAAGATAAGGTTATACGAGCCTGAAGTTCCACTCTCTATGACACCGCCTTTCATCTAAGGATTTTAAGAACATACGTTGTCCTCGCTTTCCAATAGGTGTAGTTCGTTCCATCGAACTTGATGGGTCTGGCTGGCAATAGAGTTTACTTCTTGAGGGAAATCCATTGCACGCTCTGGTTCAAAGTAACCTACGCTCTGAGATACCAATTTGTTATTTGTTAAAGTGAAGTATAAGTTAACACAAGCTTCAATACCACTTTAAGGGTTTTATCCATTAACTCAGAAGTCAGATTAGCTGAAAAGGAAAACAACTGCTATTGAGGTGCCGTATTATGATTTATTGTATATAATTAAATAACTTAAATTTTAAAGAGATTTTCTTCTTTCATTTCAGCACTTTTGTTTTGCCAATTATCATTAATTTCACCATTAAATGACTTAAATCTTAAGGATGTTAATTATTTTTTATTTCTTGTAAAATATTTGATCATTTCCATATTTTCAGTGCTTGATAATAGAGTGTTTTCAAAAAAGATAAATTGCCAAAGGAAAATTTAAAAAAAATATAACTATAATTTATGACACGCAATGTTTGTGGTCTGTATTATTTATTGCAAGATAAAGCTGAGTTGGAGTCTTGGCTGCAATTTTCACTGTGTTTCTCTCAGCTTAATACAACTTTGTTTTTCTATTCTGAATTTGACTAAAAATCACTCTTTCCACTGCATCTTCTGAGTTAAATCTATGTTGCTCTTCTGAAATCATTTTTCTCTTGTTTTTAGTACAAATCAGTGGTATTTTGTATTTTATTTTAAATTAAATAACTAGTTTTTAGTACAAATTATCAATGGTAATTTGTATTTTATTTTTAAATTAAATAATTAAAGTTTAGTAAAATCTATGTGTATGCATTTGGGTTTTCTAACCTCATCATGTGATGTATTGGGTTTTCAAGCAAACTACAGCAGTATTTTGTGATTTTTTTTTAATTAAGTAAAGTTTTAGGCGAATATAACATTAAAATATAATATTGAAATTAAAACATAACATTTGCGGACCGTTAAAACATAGCATTGGAAGGAAGGTCATAAACATTTAATACATTCCATGCTTTAATATGAATTAAACCTCAATTGACATGGAAGACATCACCGTTAATAAGTAACATGAAAATATGGAATGAAGGACATAAACATGGGAATACATTCATACTTTAATATGAATTAAAGCCCAAGATGAATGGGTAGCCTCTCTTTAATGAATGCAATTGTCCTATAACATAGTAGGTCATAAATTTTGCTTACTAAATAATCATAAAAATTCAAGTTTAATTATTTTAATTTAGTTCATTGGTTTGATACATTTCATATAATATAATTAAATGATTTTTTGTTTTTCACTATTTCAAACTATAATATTGTGAATAAAAATGGTTTTATTCATTTATCTTTTACCATTTCAAAGTATAATCTCTATTTTAGTAAGATATATTTTATTCATCTAATAAGACCTTAACTTTGATTTTTATTTGAATGTTTGATACAATGGAACTTTTATCATTATCTCAAACTATAACATTGTGGATAAAAATTGTTTTATTCATTTATTTTTTTACCATTTCAAAGTATAATATCCATTTTAGTAAGAAATCTTTTATTCATCTAATAAGACCTTAACTTCCATTTTTATTTGAATGTTTGATGTAATGGGAATTTTTACCACATTTGTGATTATTCATGTGCAATTAAAGTTGGATTAGTGTGGTAGCGAATCTCCAAGTAAGACTCTCGTTAGCGTTTGGGATTTCACGTTATTCTTATGGTATTTTAGCTAATAAGTTGGACCAATTAATACTATGCCACTTCCTAAGCACATTTACAAAATTGGTGAGTTCATCTAATGAATTGCAAGGTGCAAGACTTTCAATGTGAAGATATGTGGAGTATTTTTTCTTCTTCCATTTCATCGAGATCATTTATGTATGTCGGATGTAAAATGCCCACTAATCTCTAAAACGAAACAAAAAAAACTGAAAAATATAGATCATTATACCATTGTCTTTGAGAACGATCAAATACACTGAAGATCAAAGGAAACTTGAGGAGTGATTAGTGAAATTAAAGCATGAGAGTAGGTGACAAAACAAGGTGATCATTGAATTTCATCTTTAGTACCATTAGCTACCCCCATTACCATACCCTCACCCTCCATCATGGAGTTCCTTTACTTAGTTGCTCAAGGACGCACGAGGAGGGAAAGGAGGAGGGGGGTTAAATTTTTTAAATTTTTTTTAAAATGTAATATTGATGTTAGGGTTAGAGGGTTAGGGGGTTAGGAGTGACTGTAAACATCTATCAAAATCCACAAGCATTGATTAATTATCTCATATATACATTTTCAAGAGAAGGAGATTGGGTCCTAGATTTGTTCTCGGGTTCAGGTAAAAAAAATTGATATTACATATGAAAGCATATTTCAACTTTTATTGTGTTTTTTCTTATTCAAATTTTTTTTAAGTATGCTTCTTTATGCTATTTGACTTAACCATTTTTTTTCTTTTGGTGATTGGGTACAATAATAACATGTTCCTTACAGAAAGGAAGAAATTGCATATCCATTGGTAATGATCCACTGCAATGCAATTACATCAAGCAAAGAATTAATGTAAATTAATCTTATTCAAGTTCTTCGAGATGAATTGCAAGAAGTTTGTTTGAAGAAAGGAGAGTTTGTTGATTAGTTTCATGTCTTAAAGAAAATGTTAAATTTTATAACTTTTTGATAAGATATAATAGTAATGTTTTTACTTTTAGATTTTATTTTAGAAATAAAATATCTCTATATATTGTTTCTAATATGTTATTTACAAATATATGGTATAGTTTTTCTTGAATTTATGTGAATCATCACATTTTGAAAAATAATATGAAATAGTATCATTTTTATACAAAAAATCTCTAAAATCCATTAAGAATGGTTTTAATTGTCTTTATTTTCTCTACTTTTTTACAATTTTGTCAATAAAAATGTTTTATTTTGTCCATAAAAATGTCTTATTTTAAAGAAAAAATTCCAAAATGTATAAGTTTTTCATTATAACTTGCTTCTAAATGTATGTTATTTTGTTAAATTTCTAAAAAAACACACTTGAAAATAGAAATTAGAAATATTTTACAATAAAGATGATTCAAAGGCCCAAAAAAAGCCTCAAAATCAAAATGTGTGATACTGGTATCAACCCTTTTTGAAACAGAGGTAAAAATAACTACTAAAATTAGGAGAGAGAAAAATGAGAACTGTGTCGAGTTCTTGTTTCATAGTATAAGTGGTTTCTATTGTTTTAGTATTATACATATATTTTATCCTGCAACAAGAAAGAAACTCTTAGATACAAACAACAACATCTAGACAACTCCTTGTACACTTCAGAAAAATCATCTTTAATGTTTTCTAGACCAAGAAACGTCTTTACATGCTATCTCCACATGCATCACTTTTTTCACAAAATATATTCAAGATAATTTTCCCATAGAAATTGTCACACTAAAATTGGTCTTCCTTCCATGTAACTGCCAGACAAGCCTTGTAACTTTTCTAGTGAAACCTGTACTCAGAGCGAATCATTGCATAAAACACAAAACTTGTGTGACTTATAACGAGCAATTTAAGAATAATTTAAGGATTGGATCGTATAAATAGCTGAAGGGAACTTTACAGAGGTTTAACAACAGCTTCAAAACAAACAGTAAAGAACTAATTACATTTTCCTAGTATATAAGTTTACATAGAGAAGGACTTCCTTTGCACTACCTGGCTATTGTCTAAGACTCTTGGTTTAACCAGTTCAAGCAGGCTCTTATAGGAACAATTCAAACTAACTTATCCCGAGGAAATGTTATCTGTAATATATTCCCCAATTTTAAGGTCTTTATCAATGATCTGCATTTAGAAGACATCCTCCAAATTCATATCCAGACCAAAGGCTATGATATGGAAAAACAATCACATAACTTGAATGTACATTACTATGTTTCTGTGCTCTATGTTAATGCATTAAATGACCTTGCTTCTAATTCACATAAATGATACCAAGTCAATGTAATCAAATCAAGATATATGGAATTAGAAGCAAGGTCATTTAATAGCATGTTAGCATACCAAAGATAATTAAATTTGTAACCACATACCATTCAATATGAGTGTAATAACAACAGTAAGTAATCAACCAATTTCTTCCAATAAGAAGGAAAGGACAGGTACAATGGTAGCAATATGATAGTATGACAATATAGCAGTCCCTTTAATGGCATTTAAAGTAGCATTGATGTAACCAAGAGAGTGTATGCGACATATAATTTATGCAATCAATGCAATCACACTACTTGAACCTTCCATCACCAATCCTAGCAGTGTATGACAACCATCAAAAGGAAGTTTCAGACTTGTATAGAAGCAGTATGTTAGACCTTGAAAGATATGTAACAAATGTGGTTTAAGCATATAATGTAAACAATAAACTTTAATTGTCAACCATTTATTTATGATTGTTAAAAAGGGTAACTTTCACACTATATGTAAATGTATTTTCATGCCTCTTTTATCTTGAAAATGGAAGTCCTTTAAAATAGTAACAAATTGTTATTAATTGTTAACCTGTTTGTTGTTTTTGTGTAGGTGTTATGGCATGAATGAGAGGACTTTTCATTTGTTGACAGTCTGCAAATTGCAAATCCTAATAGCAGTAAAGAGGAGGCTAAATAGAAGGTTGTTACAGCCTATAAGGGAGGTAAGGAAAAAGGGCCGAGACCCTAGGAAAGAAAGGAGAGGATATCAGTCGTCTTTAGGAAGGGAAGTGAGGGTTTGGTAGGGAAAAGGACTCAGGGGGTTATCTTCACAAATTCATTCTACTATATATGCTACAACCCCATAGATTGATTATATTAAAGGTATGATAAATATGTCATAGGAGAATATCATCAAGAGCATTCAATACTAGATCAACTCCATGCTCATGATAGAGATGTAGAAGAATCCCTTACAAAAGTAATGATAGAGATCAAGAAATTCCTAACCATCACTGGTAAAATTAATAAAAGGACTAAAAATATTTGGGTGAAGCAAAACCCAAGGAAAAAATTAGATATATTTAAACTACCTCTAGATTTCCTATTTGAGGAAATGTTTTTAAGGCTCCTTCCATTGGAACAACAACAACCAAAAAAGAAAGAAAGAATAGGAGCAAGTTTGAGATTGGATGATAGACAAATTCACCCCAAGAATCCTGGGCAATGGCAGTCCAATCAATCCTTCCCACAACTGAGGCTAAAAATTACCAAGTAAGACAACCCATGAAAGGACTCCATACCATATGCACAGACCTCCAACTCCAGATTTGGAAGATGGAATGAATATTAACCAAATTCCATGGTCAACAGAAGTTCTATAATTGAACTTGAATGGATCTAGTACTCAACAGATAGAACATATGATACACATAATGTTTACTCTCTATAGAGCTTATGTAGCCAATGGAAAAGATCCTGCTTCCTGTAGAATTATAATATCAGCGTTTACAGTAGCACTGCAAAAATGGTGGCAAAGAAAAATGACAGTGGAAACATGGAACAAATGGGAACAAACAAAAATAAAAAATGCAGAGGGACTTGAAGATTCTAACCTAATAGGTTGCATGACTGCAGAAATAATAAAATACTGGGGAGGAATAACATTAAATATAAAATCTAAAAACACCCAATTCCTACTAAATATGAAAAGCCTCCTATATTTTGAACAGTTTCACTGAGATTGGGTAGTCAAAATACAAAATGTAGAAAATGGTGATAGCGAAGTTTGGAAGAAAAATACATTTCTGCATTGCCAAAAAAATTCCAAGGATTTTTCACAAGTGCTTTAAGAAAACAATCCTTGACAGAGTACAGTTGGGATGAATAGTATGACATCATACTCATCTATATAGGAGATATATGCAGGAGGAGGACAACCGCCAAAGCTACTCAAGAATATCTTCCAAGAAAAGCAAGAGTATGCAGACAATACAGAATGCAAGAACCATACTACCCTCAAAGAAAATAGAGAACAAAAGGCTAGAAAAAGGAAAAATTGAAATACTACATGTATATCCTGAGAGATGTAGGAAATACAAGAAGAAAAATGAATTAAAAAGGTACCATAGAAAAAGGACACCTAGAAAATATGGTAAATGGTATTCCTCAAAGACTAGTAAGAGTAATTACCAGTATGAGAAAAACAGGGATGAGTTTGTAGGAAAGTCGAGATGGAAGTATTCTCCAAAACAAAAATGCTACAAATGTGGCACACTTGGGCATTATTCAAATAAATTCCCAAACCGAGAAAATCCAAGAGAACAAACCAGTTCCTCTAGAGTAAAGAAGGTACATATGTCCCCAGAAGAGATGATAAAAAAATATAAATGTGCACTTTGTGGAAAGAAGGGACACAAAGAAACCCAGTACTCATAAAGAAAATCCTTTGGAGGTTCATATAATGTAGAAAAAACTTCTTCATCAAAAGAAGTAAAATGCGATTATTCTTCATCAAAAAGAACAGATTTTGATCAAATACTGAAAGCTATTGAGGACCATCAATGAAACTACTCTGATTCAGAAGATTTCCATTGCTCAATCCCAGAAGAAATTTTCAATAGCAATCCCAATGAAGATGATGATAATGCTTATGCTACATGTCTTGCATGGAAAGAATATAAGGCATCCACTTCCCAATGCAATATGATAAGGACCAACAATCAGGCCTAAATGATGATGAGACAAATAGAATAAATGGAGGAAGGCCAATCCAAAGAAACAATGAAGAAAGCCTTTGCAGAAGCATTCCTACAAAAGAGAAAATAGAAATAGGACCAACGATGAAGGGCTAGTAGTAGATCAAGGAAGTCTGATTTTTGGGCAAAATCAAATTGGACTCTATTTGCAACAACTCTCCCTTCTTATGAAAGAAATACTATGCCATTTCTAGAGACAAACAAAAAAAAGTGGTAAGACTACATGACCTAGGAAGAGAAAAAAACAATTTGAAAAAGAAGATCAAGGAACTCTGAACCACAATAGAAAAGCTCGAAAGCTAAATAGGATCCAAAAAACTCTGATGAAGAATAAATTGAAAGCTCAGATTCAAGCCTCCAAATTGAGGAAGAAGAAACAGAGGAGCAAGAGCCGAGAGATTAAGGGTAAAAATTCACTGACATAAGAGGCCCTAAACTTTCTGATTTTGATGCTTTCAGAGTAAATGCAATTGCGCACCAAAGATATACTGTCTCTCTCAGAATCAAGATTGAAAATGATGATTTTATATTTCCCACCTTGATAGATTCTAGACCAGACATTACTATGATATATATAGATAAGGTTCCTACCAAATTTGGTCATCCTACTCTCCATATTATTCATGCAATAGGATCTTCATCTATGGTAATGTTTGAGATTCCAATAGCTCAATTCTGTATGAACTAATACAAATTGCAGGTAAAGTTCTATCTGATGAAGTTGATTTGCGATTGCATATTAGGAAACCCTTTCTTAACTACAGCAGAACCACATGGAATAACATCTGTAATAGGAATCAAACGGCTCTACCTGATAGTTGAGCAAGAACATAAACCTTTGTTCCTTCCATTGATATCTAAACAAAGGATATCTTCCATGGTACCCAGTGTGAGAACAGATTAGATGATAAAGAGATTACTCTAGAATGAAATTGATGCAAAAGAAAAACAAATCCTGGCAATAAAAGATCAAACTAGGACTGTGAATATTATAGAGCCATTAAAACAAGAAAAGGTGGAAGGATATCAAAGCTCAGACAGAAGAATAATAAAAGGGAAAGGTGTGTGTAGATGCTCCAAAATCATTTTGGCACAGGAAAAAGCATACAATCTCTCTGCCATTAAAACCATATTTCAAAGGATCTGCAGGACATTCAAATGTTGTCCCCATGAATAAATAGATGCAGCTTCATTGCAAAAAAGAAATTGAAGAACTTAGGTATCTGAGTTATTCTTAATTCCTTTACAAGTTTCTGTGCAAGGCACTCTTTTGTGTGTATATACATGGTACACACACTTCCGAGTGTCTAAGTTATTCTTAATTCCTTCACAAGTTGTCATGCAAGGCACCCTTTTGTAATATGGAGCAATGCCCCTCAATTAAATAAATATTTTTTTCACGTAATATTTTCCTAAACAATTTAGCATTTTGAATAACATAATTAAAAATATAGATTTAATTAGTAACCATAGTGTATAGGTCATCGATGATGCAAGCAAAACCAGATTTTGAGAAGATGCATGGGTAGGCCATCAGCCTTTAGCAAACATCTATTACTTGATTGGAATAAAAGATGCCATAATTATCTATGGAAGGTCAAATGTTAGAGACTATTGGATACAATGTCCAATTCCTAGCTCAGGGGAAAATCACACAGAAATAGGGTGGAAAGACACTTCATCATAGCCCATCCCCTACAGGAAGAGGAAGAGTCATCAAGCTAGCACTAAGGTTTAGGTACATCAATTATAGGGAGGAAAAATGCCACTTTTGTTGGAACTCTAAATCCAAACAAACATACTCAATGAAAGAGGGCTATCTCAAATACTTGAAGGAGGAACAACTACTCTCAAACAACTTTATTTGCATGAAAAATTAAAACCTACAGAGCTCGTGAAAAGTTGTTTCTTTTGGTATTGTTGAGAACAAAAGGAAAAACAATTCTTTTCACAAATAAACCCGAAGATAAGAAGAATACAAGGTAGCGTAATGGTCGCTACAAGGAAGAACATTGAGATCACATTTTTTATTCAGCACAAGTGGCGTAGGAGGATTACTTCGAGTAAGGTCCATTGTAGTTTTATGTTCAATTGCAGGGAACTTATATTATTTTTCTTGAAGTAAGCACATATATTTCCCACAAAACATATTAGAATTTTAATGAACCAGAATTAGATCAGCCATTGATGCAATAATCCTTTTAACATAACACAATATATGCTCATTTGTTGGACATTAATAAAATTATCTTAGCTATGAAGTCAATGTAGAATGGTACAAATGAGTGTCAAACATATTAAAACAAAACCTCAATGAATGCATACTTATAAAAATGAAGATTACACTATTAAGTGAGGTGGAACATGTTAAATACATTATAGCATACACAAAATGCAGGTATTTCAGTGATTAATCATTATATTGTTCATGAAAAAAGTACATATGGACCAATTTCCCTTCTGAGTAGCTTTATGAAACCACTAAGCAACTGATTTTGTTTCCTTTTTGACATAGTCTCCACCTAAATATACTGCACCAAGTAAAAATAGAGCCTCTGGTAGTAACTACAAGTCCGAAAACATGATTGTAGGGATTTCTACCCACCAGATTTAACACATAAAAATATTAAGTTTTGAAAATTGTATGAAAGGAATGAAGAACATATAGGAATAAAAGCCAAGAATTGTCTCATTTTGTTTATTTCTTTAAACATATATGCTTTCATCTTATCAATAAGTGAAAATATATACCTACTTAATTGCTTTCTCCAAGTAGTAGAAATCTTGATAGTTTGCTTATGCAGGTTCTCCCTGATCTCCAACCACATCTAATCATGTTAAGATAATAGTAAAGTGAATAACATAAATAAAGCATATATTAGTGGCCCATTTATGCCAAAGTCCAAACATATTTCCATAGATTTATGAAGACTAACCAACAATGTATTATAAAACATTGAATATGCAAAAAGAACAGAAATAACATGTACAAGATTATATGTAGTGTGTTGATCAATTATAATCATTCAAGCACCTTGGATTGCATAGTTTTAACCAATTTTATAACCACACTAGTGAGAAGCATGCTATTTACATAAGAAAAATACTAGATATTTCAATGATATGTTATTGTATGTACTCCAAGTTACAAATAACCATGAAGCAAAGTGAGGGGATGCCCAAGTATGTGGCTGAATGGAGTTACTTATCTGGACCCACTGTTGTGGTGTATCAGTCACTTTGGAGTCCAAAATGACAACAGATCCTCAAACTACAGTCATCAAGAATAAGTGACATCACCCATTGTCATAAATGACAACAGGGATAAGTGACACTGTATGCAATGAGTTTGTAGAAAGATTCAACCCTGCTAGTACTAATCTTTGTGGCTGAAGTTTATGGTGTACAAAGGAATTCAAAAAAAAATTCTATATGTTCTTCAATTGATAGAGGAAGATAACGGTTGTGATTTTCTTAGTTTCTATTCATTGTAATAATGGAAGCTATGATACTCTCCATTGTTGTTTCCCCAATTGCAATCAAATTTGGAAAATTTGTAGTAGGAGTTGCGAACTAAAACATTTTCTTCTAGAGTTGATCCATCGATGTATTGCATTGCAAGAGAATGTTTGGCATTCCTCTCAATTAGAGCGCCCTACTTCAACATAGAGCCATTTATGTCTACAACCAAAGATGCAGTGAATTTGGGATCTTCCTTCATAGAATCCATGGAATCCATGATCGATGAGTGATCCAATTGATTTAGATCCAATACATTTCCCGTAATTTTAGGTAGTGGATTCAAGTGTTGGAAGCTTCCTGCATTTAAATTTGTTTGCATATGTAATCCTATATTAGGTGGGTTGACCTGTATTCCTGCACAATTAGGCTGGTTGTCTGAGAGGTCAAGTGCAATTGTTGGAAATAGACTCAATGTTGATATTTTGGTAATGTTTCTTGAAAAGGGTATTAATAAGTTGTCTGCTACACAATTTGTTCTATCCAATCCCTTATCAATGAGCTGGTTGGGTGAATCGGCCTGCATGACTTCTATAGCTAGATGAATTACAGAACGAGTGTGTTTGCCTTCATAGGTTGTCACTACGGACATTGAGTCTTTGGCGCATCTTTGAACCCGGACGAAATCCACCATAATTTTAACATATTTATAGTAGCAGGTTGGTTTGTATGTAATCAACTTCTTTTCAGAAAAGAACAAGGTCTAACTAATCTTTTGACTTGGAAATTGGGTGCCGTAACGAATTTATAATAAGATCTCATATTTGGATTGTTTCTTGTCATTTTTTGCCCATATTTTCCCCATTGGAAGCCATCTCTTATTGCATCAGAATGAATTACACATAAAGGGATAACAAGGATATATAGAGAGACAACAATACAAAGATTACAGATCACAGATTTCCAAATAATACATTATAAGCCAATACTTCAGAAACTTCTCTATATTTCTCCTTTTATGTGATAAAATTCCCAAATCATATTTCGTCCTTATAAGTCTATGGGTACTTTCTACAACCTGCCTTCTATTGGGAATGACTGATCTCTTCATGTGTGTAACCTAACACGACATAATGTGAAGAGTATAGATACTAGTGTAGACCTATCTAAACCCTAGATTGATACTCATGATGATTCCAAGCTCTATGATGCATGTCAATCAAATTGGCTTGGATGGGTTGGGGTTCTGTTCACATAAACTCTGCATATCATAGAATAAAGAATTATATTATTACCATGGAATCCTTGGTTCTTATCCACATGGATACCATTATTTTTTGTGAAGTCGTCATCTGCTTGCTAGAGCCCTTTCTCAGCCCGCTAAGACTCTTTGGTAACTCATACATAGACAAATTAATCATCCCATTCTGAATCCGGTATAGCTAGAGGTAATTCATCTTCCTTATCTTTGAAGGAAGTTGCATATTGTCCATATATTTGAGGTTCTTCCTATCCATTTGATCCCAAATTCATCATTTTTATAATTCCACTGCGACAGATATGGACACTAATAGATCCCGATAAGATCTTATCATTTGTTGTGTTTTCTGCTATAATGATGGTAGCTATAACATTTTAAAACTTAGTCCATAGAGCCTTCCCATTCTTCATCATTCCTTGTGAAATTCTCACTCCTTTCTTCACTCCAGGTCCCCTGTTCGAAGCCATGGCTTGATGGATGGGTTTTAGTTGATATTCCGTGCCCATGAATCTATGAAAGGCTATTTAATATGTCCTAATTTGTAACATTGTTTTTTCTAGTCAAAACACCTTTGATAAAACTCTAAGACGTTAAAGGAAATATCAGTTGTCTCTCATGATGAGTTATTTTCAGTTATTTTAACCAAGAATACTAATAGTTGCATGGGTGATAAAAAAGGAAGTGATAGTTTTTTTAACCCAGAAAACCAGAAAACCAATAGTTAAATTGGTGATAAAAAGGAAGTGATAGTTATTTTAATCAAGAAAACGAATAGTTATATTGGAGATAAAAAGTAAGTGATCAAATTAAAGGTGATAAAAAGGAAGTGATCGAATTAAAGAATTGTGTTAGGAGTGAGATAGGGATTTAACTATAATTTTTATTAATAAAAGTTACGAGTGTAGTTTGTTATGAACATATGCGAAAAGAGGAAAATAATGGAAACAATAAAATGTATAAAGACGGATAAATATTATAAAAGAGGGTTCAATTCTTTTTATCTTATTTGGTTAAGGTGTGGGGCTCGTAAACAAGGCCACTCGGGTTCAATTCCCTTTAGGGGTGAGCTAGTTGGGAGGAGATACTTAAAATCCAGTCAGTTGGGTGTGGTCCTTTAGAGATTCTAGCAAACAAACAAAAAATTATAAAAGAGATAAAAAAATAATAAAACACAATGTAATCAAATAAGATAAGATAATTTTATTAATGTCCAACAAAAACCTACAAAAGTGGGTCAATAGCTCCATAAGGTGCTTCCAACAATGAGAAATTAAGAAAATGATTGAATAGTCCAAAATTACCAAATTCCCACTATGTCAATGTTTGCAATCATGCAACATTATCTTTGTTCCACTCTATGCTAATAAACATGACTTCAATCACACCTTTTCCCTTGGAAATTCATGGTACTCAACAAACTACACAAATTGCTCAAAGCTCCACAAATTATGGACTTTAGTTGATTGTTGACCTTCAAACTAATGAGTTAATGAACATCTCATATCAAGATTCAAAGTTGTAAGTAATGTTTTAGGAAAAACTGTATCCCCTTCTAGCTCACATGAGAAATGTGCCAATCAAACAAACCCTCTCAGAGAATATGGAGATGTTCACACCCATATTATGCCATGCACTCAAATTTATCATGAGGTCTCTTCTAAGACACTTCCTAATGGGATAAATTTGTATGCAATACTATCCCCAACTACATTTCCATGGGAATTTTCCACCAAATTCCAATAGTGAACATGCTTTGGTGTTGAATTTCTTGATCTAAGCACACTCATAAAATTACTACTCTAAACACGCACAGTAATTTGTGGCCATTACTAGAAGATTTTGGTTGTTGTCAAAGATTATGAAGATAATGTGAAGGTTGTGACGTTGATGCCTGGCACCACCTCTTAACTAAGAATTTTAGTGTATATAGAATAATAATACCTTGGTTTACTTCTTTGGTATGAAAATATGTGAAACATTAAACTTGGATCGAGGACGTTGGCCGAGAAGAGTTGTGCACATCGTGAATCAGGTGGATGGTGACATCAGATGCAAAGTTTACCTGGTCACTAATGCATAAAGGAGGTTTAACTTAATAGTGATCAGGAGAGGTCATCACTGCATTATACGTATCATATTCTATGAGGTCAGGCCTATAAGAAGCCAAGGAATCAAAATATTTACGTGAAACTCTGAGATGGATTCAGGCCTCTACCTTTACTGCATCTGGATCTGAGACTGATTCTGGGTCAACACCCCAGTTTAATTATAATTGAGTCTTTGATTGGTTAAAATATTGTTCTTGGTGCTTCCACCAGTTCAATTATTATTGGATCAACTGCTACGACGTTTAAAGGAATTGAGCCTGATGAAGCTACGTCGACTGGTGCAGCTAGTTCGATGGTCACAAGTCATGATAGTTATATTGAAGTTAGAAAAGCACCTCAGTATGAGACTTGGGACTCTTACATTGAAGGATAAATAGCTAGTTATGATGCTTCTAGGTATCAATATGGTACTAGTTCTAGTACCTAATTTGTAATTGTAGGAACCTAATTTTTCTTTGGCATGCGCTTAATGGTTTGCTTTAATGGTGCAACAAAGATAAAGATGGTCAAGAAAAAATTAATGCGATTTCTTTGTTGGATCTCTGAAGATCAAGGTGCATGGCACCAATATTACAAATAGAAGGTAGAGAATTTACAAAATTTACTAAATTGTAACACTTCCTTGTCACAATTGCAATTTTCCATGACACAATTAAAAATGACTAATATGTACTCTTCTAGCTAGTCATTTTTTATGCCGTGACTAAATTAGTCGTTTATGTTAGTCATTTTTAACTGTCACTTATTATCTAGTCATATTTGTTAACTGGTGACTAAATTAATCATTTATAATTGGGTCAATCAAAATTGCTCATATTTAGAAGTAAATCACTTGAAAAACCTATGGTGACTAGAATTTTTAGTCGCGTAGTAGCTAATTCCTCATTTTGTACTATTGTTCCCATGATATTAAAGACTCTAAAGTTCATTGTTAATCTCACCCTAATTTCATTTAGATCTATTCTAAATGCTTGTATTGATTAAAGTAGTCTTTAATTTTTTATATCTATAACTAACTTGCCAATATTTTGAGGCATTTTATTTATAATTCTACCACCACTTCTCCCATAGCATGATCGTAACTAAAATTTGAATACACGTATTTTGGAATTGCATTTCTAAAACCACATGGTTATAATCTTGAAAGGCATGAGTCAAGCATCAACCGCTATCAAATGCACAACTTAAATGACCCGTTTTACTCCTATTGTTTCAGGATTTACAATATTTGATGAAGAAAAAGGTTTTCATAGTTTCTTTGTTCTTGAAAAAGCTTAATATTGGAGTTTTAGGGGATCCATGTTGCATAAAATCTAAATTATCTTTTGTTGATGAGCCTTTAGATCTTTTGCAACAAACATTTCTTACCAAAATGGGCATCATATAATTTGTCATCTGTTTTAGTACTGTCTAGGTGGAATAAAATCAATTATTACCTTATAAGGGCCCTCTTAGGGGCAAGCCCTGCTTTGGTGACTTGGGGTCCAAAACCTTCAGATCTTGCTAGTGTTTTCGTTGAGATGGAGGTTTTTTCTTATGTAACATAAACATTTTTTTGCATTTAAGATAGTTGTGACTTCTAATTCAAGAACTATAGGAATCTTTTTATTTTAATTTGAAGGATTATTGTTCTTCAACCATTGATTAGTATAAAAGAGTATATTAGCATCGAGAAGGGTGAGGAGAATCTCATTTAAAACCAAGCATGGGACATCCAGTGAAGGTGCATCTAAAGACCTCAAGATGATAAAGAGTTGCTAAAAAAATCCATGATTTGTGAAGATAGATGTGGATCTCTTACAATATTGACATTTTTATCTGTTTAACTCATCACAACTATGATGATTTAGGAATGTTTTTCTTACAGATTTTTTAGCATAAATATAAAATTCTAAAAAAAACCAAGCGACTCTCAAATAAATAATGATAACTACCACCATCATCATTTAAATATTGCAAATATAATTTAATTTTTTGATTAATTTTGTATTATCCATATTATATTTCAAAACTATAATTAAAAAATGCATACACTATATATAAATATCTAATTTAATTTTCATTATGTGTTTTAATTAATCCCATTTTTAAAAATATTAAAATAAGTCTCACATTTTATTATATAAAAATGCACATTAACGTGAATTATATATTATATTATATATTATTAGTATTTAATTTAACAATAATGTAAATACATTCCTTAATTTTTATAAATTAAATAAAAATACACAATAATCCATATTATATATATGTTTTATATTTAATTTAACTATATTATAGCAATGTAACTAAACAATTAAATTTTTATTTACTAATAATGTTTTATAAGAAATATATTTTATTGCATAATATAATTATTGTTAGATGGAATGAAAACTAAATTTCACATTCGTCATTATATTTTTCTATTTATGAAATAATAATAATAAACATACAATTCTTAAAAATATGTTAAGAAATTTTATTTAGTTTTTTTCTAAAATTTTTAACTAACCATATTAGATGTAAAAATATATGTATAAATACATAACCATAAAAAATTACCATAGTTTTTATGTGTATCATAATAAAGATCATGAAACTACAAGCTAAAACAACGTTGTTGTTTTTTAAATAGTTCTAATAAAAATACAATAAAAAAATATTTTGAATTTTCGACTTTTAACTATTTGAAAATAAATAAATTAAAAAATATATTTTTATAAAATCATATGCAGTTTTTAAGTTTGTTTAATTTTATTAGTTGTTTCAACAATTACATTATGATGATGATGATGATTAACGTCCACTCAAACCAACTTTGGTTTATCAAACCTTAAGAATGATAATACTTTATTTACTTTAAAATCTTATTCCTCTACTCAAGAAGCTTTCCAAGCTCATTCTTGTTTTGGTAAGTTAGGAGGTTATAAAGGTTTGTATTATAGCAAATGTTATGAAACTCAGATCTAATATAGGTGTAAGCAAGGCACTCTAAGATAAAGTGATTTTCATCCTCAACATTCAAACTCACACAAATAGAAAACCTTTTCCACCCATGGAATTTTAGGAATAGACCAACGCCTTGTTTCGCTATGGTTTTCATGAGAGATAGTTATATTCTTGGCTATATTAATTTTCTTTCATGACCTAATTACTACCGAGAGATACTTTTGATCTTCCAAGTTATGACTAATAACCTCCTTATAGCATCTTAATTTTCTCTTAACCGCTAAATTTTCATCACACCGGAATTTCTTTTTAAACTTGAAAGTAATAATATTTTTTACATTATCAATGTTCTGGAAGATGTCGTTTTCATGAAATCCCCAATGGTTTAACCAAGCCATGGTGTCTTTACACCAACAACGCTTGAGGCGTAGTTGGTTTTGAATTGAGTTTAAAGCAATTTTAGGAAGTCTCTCGTTTCTCATGTTATTTATCTTATGCTTGTACATTAGGTAACTAGTCATAACCATGCTCTCGATGGGGGAAAGACCCACTTCTATGAGGAGAATAGGATAAGGCATATTTCTTTTAGATTTTAGGTTATAATTTATAAACCGCTTCTGGATTTGCTCAATCTTCCTCCAAGATTCTCTAGAAATGTTGCACCCCCATACTTCACAAACATATAAGATAACATGGATAACAAGAATTCCAAAGAGGAACTTTTTATCCCAGATGACCAGATTGGATGATTTATAGTTATTTTCAAGACCAAAATAAGCTTTCCACCCTCCATTAATCATTTTCTCAATGCTATAGTTCCAATTGAGCTTGTGATGAATATGAATTCTGAGATACTTGCAAGAACTCACTTCCTCTAGATTTCTATTATCATAAATAAAATTTGCATAGGTGCTTTTCTTAGATTGTATAAGCATGATTTTTGTCTTGTCGATGTTTGCAATCATACCCATGTTAGAGAAAAACACTTTAAGAATTATTAATTGCTTATCGAGATCAGAAGGACACATTGCCATAAGAACAATATCATCATCATAAAGTAGGAGGATGATAACTATCCTAGCTAATATTGTACCGACGCAGCTTGCTTCTTCCAAACGCTTTTCTAGCTTATCAATGTAAATGTCGAAAAGGGTAGGGGAGAGGGGAAACCTTATTTCACTCCAGTATTACAATTTATATTTGTTAGCCACCCGTGATTATTCTTAAACTTGGCAATGACATTTTCGTATAACCTTATTGCGACACCGCTTCTGGATTTGCTCAATCTTCCTCCAAGATTCTTTAGAAATGTTGCACCCCCATACTTCACAACCATACAAAATAAGAGGGACGACAAGAGTTTCAAAGAGGAACTTCTTTTTCTCCCACATGACTATATTGGATGATTTATAGTTATTTTCAAAAGAAAAATAATTTTTTCACTCTCCATAAATCATTTTCTCAATGCTATAGTTTCAATTAAGCTTGTGATGAAAATGAATATCAAGTCCGAGATACTTGTAATAAGTCACTTCCTCTAGATTTTTATTATCCTAAATAAAATGTGCATAGGTGTTTTTCTTAGATTTTATAATCATGATTTTTGTTTGTCAATGTTAGCAATCATACCCATGTTAGAGCAAAAATCTTGAAGAATTCTTAATTGTTTATCGAGATTAGAAGGAAACCTTGCCATAAGAACAATATCTTCAGCATAAAGTAGGAGGGTGATAACTATCGTAGATAATATTGTACTGATGCAGTTTGCTTCTTCTAAACACTTTTCTAGCTTATCAATGTAAATGCCAAAAAGGGTAGAGGAGACGAGGCAACTAAATACAACAATACAATTTATATTTGTTGTCCAACCCTCGTTATTCTTAAACTTGACAATGACATTTTCGTATAACCTTATCGCGGCACTGCTTCTAGATTTGCTCAATCTTCCTCAAAGATTCTCTAGAAATCTTGCACCCCCATACTTCACAACCATACAAGATCACGTGGATGACAAGAGTTTCAAAGAGGAATTTTTTTTTTTATCCCACATGACCAGATTGGATGATTTACAGTTATTTTCAAGACTAAGATAGGCTTTCCACCCTCCATTAATTATTTTCTCAATGCTATAGTTCCAATTGAGCTTGTGATGAATATGAATTATGAAATACTTGTAAGAAGTCACTTCATCTAGATTTCTATTATCATAAATAAAATTTGCATAACTGTTTTTCTTAAATTTTATAATCATGATTTTTGTCTTGTCAATGTTAGTAGTGATACCCATGTTAGAGAAAAGAATTTTAAGAATTCTTAATTGTTTATCGAGATTAGAATGACACCTTTCTATAAGAACAATATCATCAACAGAAAGTAGGAAGATGACAACTATCCCAGCTAAGATTGTACCAATGCAACCTGCTTCTTCTAAATGTTTTTTTAGCTTATCAATGTAAATACCAAAAAGGGTAGGGGAGAAGGAGCAACCTGGTTTAACTCCAATATTACAATTTATTTCTTTTGTCCACCCCTCATTTTTCTTAAACTTGAAAATGACATTTTCGTATAACCTTATCGCGGCAACTCTCAACTCAAAAGGAACCTTAAGCTCCTTTAGCCTTTTCCATGGGTTATTTCTAAGAATTGTATCAAAAACTTTTATAAAATACACAAAACAACAAAATAGGTCACACTTATTATTACGACATTCCTGTGAAATGATCTTAAGTGTAACGAGGTGGTGAGTGGTTGAATGATTCATTATAAAACCTACATAGCATTTAGCCCACTTACCTTCCATTTTTAGCCATTTATTATATTCTTTTCTAAGATAATACCATATAACTTAGCCAAGAGAGGGCTTATAGTTAGAGGGATCGATTTTATCACCACTTTTGAAAATATGAATAATAAGACTTTGAGTCCAAAGTGTAGAAAACCCTTGTTATACAAATATTCAAAAATAAATAAATCATTATCAAAAACATATTTAACCACATAATATTATATTATATGATAAACTATTGCAAAATCTTTATTTATTTTTAACAATCCACACTATTATAAAAAAATAAATTTACTAATAAATAAAATTAAAAAATACATAAATATTCAATTTAATTATTTTAAGTCATTTTATATTAAGATATCATAGTAATAATAATGTTCATAAATATAACCCCGGATGCAGGTGAAGAGTCACGCGGAATAGCCAACAGATGCGGTGACGGAGGTATGACAGGCGTGAGTACTTGGATCGAAGAGCCAAGGAGGCAAGGGTAGGTTGCATCCTCAAGCATGGCACATACACCGCAGTCTCGGGATAAGATGGGGGAAATCTTCGCGGGCCTCTATGCGTATGGCGGATTCTAAAATGACAGACAAAGCAAGTGGGACAATCACAAGGCTGATCTCTCTTACCTGGGTTTGCATCGCCAAGCAATCATGCTAGGTGCCATCACACTACTTAACGAGGGAGCAGAGGGACTCAATCTCCACAGAAACTGTGGATAGAGTCATGGCCAAGCATTCGATGAGCGAAAAATGTTGGAAGAAGCACTCCCACACCCGCAAACTGCGCAGAAGGAGGAAGCGAAAGCATCTTCCCCGCAAGGCAATGACAGACTTGGCATTGGGGGATGAAGAATAGTGGGAGCATTTATTCATCGAGCAGACACCTGCCCACATTCGCCAATCCATTACAGTTATGGAGGAAGAAATCTATTGCAAATTCAAAATTCAGCTGGGAGAGGGTGTTGTTATGTCCCACTATTAGCGCCTCGAGTTCATCCTGTCCTGCTCCATGGATGAGAATGAGAGATTTGCAAAGCTCATCCGCATCACTGTGGGTAAATTCAAGGACGAAGCTAAGAGCAACCTAGATCACATGCGTAGTCTACTGCGTCGTTCAGGACCTCCTTTTCAACGTGTTCCGAAAAGTGAGGATGTGGCCATGACAGATTCTAGCCAAGTGGATGAAGGAAAAGTGCAGGTTTCGAGTGCCATAGATGTGCAGGACGAGGAAGAATCTTCGAGGAGGTGTTAGGAAGTCTTTGCGCCCTTACTCTTTTGCAATCCATTTTGTTGTGATATTTGTCTCCATGATGGAGCGCCCTTGCTACACAGCGAGGTGGCTCTCTTACTTTCAAGGTTTTCCTCTGTCTTTTTGTTTCTGTCATTCCACCTATTTATGTTTGGGGTCCTCGGTCTTTTTGTCTACCTCTCTACCTACTTCAGTTAGTGGTTGGGTAGAAGACATCGATCTCTCTCCATGTCCTAAGGAGCAGCGCTTGTAAATATTTTCAACTTTTTAGAGTAAATACTTCTTATTTAAAAAAAAATCATAAATATAAATTATATATATATATATATATATATATATAATTTTCACATATAACTTAAATATTTATTGAAAATTTTGAATTGTTTTAAAATAAATTAAGAACTAGATGAAATAAAAAATATATCATCATCCATATATATATAGGGTTAAAATTAAACTATAATAAAAATTATATATAATTAAAATTACCTAATTATCATAACAAATACAAATAAATTTTGTTTTGTTTTATTAAAATTATAATTATGTTTAAAATATTTTAAACTATATATTTATAAAATATGATAATGATATAATGATATAATTTATAATAATATAATTTTATTTTAATATTTAAAAACTCATAACTAACATTAATATTTTTTTTAAGAAAAAAAAGCATAATTTTATATCATCCAAAGAAAGACAGAATTACATTTTGTAGATATGCATATTTATAAACAAAAGTTCAACACTCAACTATAAGTTTGACGATCATACCCCATCCCAAAGGACAAGTACAGCGCCCAAAATCACTGATAAAAAAACTATATTAGTACAGAAATCATATATGTTCTATGTGCAAGCACCAACATATCAGAATATGTAAACAAAAAGAAAAAGTCTGTCCTATCAACCAATAGTCACATAAGGATAAAAAACTAATCATCTGAAAAATGGAGATATACAACACTACACATGTGCCAAAGAAAACAGTCTCAAACAACCGCCCTTTTTATGAAGGGCCGATGGTAAAACTAAGAAACAACATCATCTAGCCGCTCCTTAATCTTCCACACACATGTATCCAGCTGGAGCCCCTCTTTCGAAGCGGAGTCCGCTTGGCAGTGGTTTTCCCTGAAAACATGTGAGCATGAAATAAAATCAAAGGACTCCATGATATCCCAGATAGAGAGTAAAATATTTTGTAAAAGTAGGTCCCGGCAAGCTTGGATCCTCTTAACCCAGTTGGTCACATTCAAAGAATCACCAAAAACCGATAATCTTCTACACCTCTTTTCTGCTGCAAATATGAGAAGTAACTTCAAATTTAGGAGTTCTTCCCTATTATTTCCACCCTCTCCCATCCCAGCCATCATTTCAAAGGAATGATTTTCAGTCATATGAAGAATAGCACCCCCAACATACCAAATATAAATAAAAAAAGTAAAAAAGAATTAGCCATCACATATCATTTATGTGTCATTTTACACAATTTAAACCCTAAAAAACATATAAATTATCATAAATCTTACTCAAAAAATTTTAATCAAAGATATCATTTATCTTTCATTTTCACACAAATTAAATCCCATGAAACATATACATTGTCTTAAATTTTACTCATACACTTTATATATGTGATTATTACATTACATGTTCATATGAACTCTTTTTATAATCATTTTATTTTACTATATTGATGAGGTTGCAAATTTATGTTAAATTAATGTAACATAAACAATGTTTAAAGTTGTAAATTAAAAAAAAATTAAACATATATATATATAAATCAAATGAAAAATTACAAATTTATTAATAATTTAATATAGCATATTGAGTTTTTTTTTTATATATGGCCAAAGTAATAATTTTGGTGTATTAATAAAGTTGTAAAAACTATAGACTCTTATTAAATTTATCATTTTAATATAAAGTGTCTCAATTTGTGTAAACATTTTGTTGTATCAATAAAATTGTAAAAAGTTTTCTAAGAACTTGTGAAAATAAATGAAATGAAAATTTTAATTTCATGTTAGGATTTATTGACAATTTATGTAACATACGATGTTAAAATATATTTATCATTTAATTCAGCATACAATATTAAAATTTATTGATTTGTGATTGTGTAATCATTTTGTTGTAACTATAAAATTGTCAACATTATAGAATCATGTTAAAATGTAATGATCATTTAACATATAATGTTAAAAGTAATTATGTGGTTTCAAAAATAACTATAAATTATATTATAAATATATGTTAAAATTTATTGATCTTAAAATAATTTAATGTAACATAAAATATTACATGTGTGTGTAATCATATATACACAACACAAAATATTACATGTGTGTGTGTAATCATATATACACAACACAATACAAAAAAACATAGTACAACACTAACAGACAACAATAACAATTTCAACATTAAGAAACAAAAAATAAACATATAAAGATTTAAATTTTCTTTTTTCATAAATTCAACATATTATTTTTAAATTTTAAAAAAATGTGTAAATTAATTTTTAAAATACAAAAGTTATGATAACTTTGATTTAATTTGAATTAATTAAATTATATTATCAATTAAAAAAATGTTGTTATGAAAACTGGTTGCTTGGAAAAAGAAATTTTGAAACAATAATTTTAAATGTTTGAAATGTGAAAATATATAACTGTAAGGTGAAATAAACATCCAAACGAAACTTTTATTGTTGTGAAAAAATATATTATTAACTTGGAATGAACTAAAAAAACTATTGCTGTAAAAACTTGTTATTTAAAAAAAATTGCCTTTAAAACATAACTTTGTAAAACTTTCAAAACGTTTAAAGGGTGAGAATTATATACTTGTAAGATATATCTATATATAACAGTAATTTTGGTGTCAATAAAGTGGTAAAAAGTGAAAACTTATGTTAAATTTTATTTATCATTTTATTATGCAATGTCACAATTTGTGTAAACATTTGTTGTGTCAATATAGCTGTAAAAATTTTCCAAGAAATCCTGTGAAAATAAATCAAACGAAAACTTTTAGTTTGATGTTAGGATTTATTGACAATTTAATATAACATTATGTTAAAATATATCTATCATTTAATGCAACATACAATATTAAAAATTATTTAGTCATAAAAACTATAAATTCATGTCAAAATGTGTTAATCATTTAATATACAAAGTTAAAGTAATTATGTTGTCTCAATAAAGTTGCAAAATATAATAATAAAGATAAATTAAATTATAAATTCATGTTCAAATTTATTGATTTTAAAATAATTTAATGCAACATGAAATATCATGTGTATGTGTAATTAGTTATACACAACACAGTACAACATTACGAAACAAAACAATAACATAATGTAAAGATATATAGATATAGATTTTCTTGTTCATAAATTATATATATTATTTTTAAATTTTGAAGAATTTTGTGTAAATTAAATTTTAAAATATATTTTTATTAAAAAAATCATTGTTAAAACTCAAAAGTTGAAAAACACTGTAGAATAAAAAGTTGTAGAAATTTGTTATTTAAAAAAAAGTGAACTTCGAAAAAATACTTCTATTGTTGTGAAAATATATATCATTAATTTGGAAAAAAAACATTTACAACATTAACAAACAAACAATAACATAAAAAACATATATATAGATTTAAATATTCTTTTTTCATACATTTAACATATTGTTTTTAAATTTTGAAAACTTGAGTAAATTAATTTTTAAAATATATTTTTATTACAAACAATCATTTTTAAAATATAAAAATTATTATAACTTTGATTTAATTTGAATTAATTAAATTATTTCATTAATTGAAATAATTAAAAAAACTGTTATGTAGACTAGTTAACTGAAAAACTTGAACTTTGAAACCATACTTTTAAATGTTTGAAATATAAGTATTATATAATTGTTAGGTGAAATATATTATTGATTTGGATTTAATTAAAAAAACTATTACTCTTAAAGCTGGTTATTTAAAAAAAATCAACTTTAAAACATAACTCTGTAAACACTTTAAAATGGTTAGAGGGTGAGAATTATATACTTGAAAGATATACATAACAATAATTTTGGTATAAATAAAGTGGTAAAAAGTGCAAACTTATGTTAAATTTTATTGATCATTTTATTTTACCATGTCACAATTTGTGTAAACATTTTATTGTGTAAATATAACTATAAAAGTTTGTAAGCAATTAATTGCGTCAATATAACTGTAAAAGTTTTCCAAGAAATTGTGAAAATAAATCAACTGAAAATTCTAGTTTGATGTTAATATTTATTTACAGTTTAATGTAACATGCAATGTCAA
>LPNX011106517.1:83063-175317 GCA_001517045.1 Pseudotsuga menziesii | reverse complement strand
GAAGAAGAAGAAGATGGTAAGGTGGCTGTAATAGGTTTTTGTTCCAGCGGTCTTTTGCTGAGTTATTAATATATCATAAACGTTTTTGTTAAAAAAAAACATGCAATGTCAAAGTATATTTATCATTTAATGCAACATACAATATTAAATTTTATTTAGTTGTAAAAACTATAAATACATGTTAAAATGTGTTAATCATTTAACATACAAAAAGTTGAAAAGTAATTATCTTGTCTCAATAAAGTCGCAAAATATAAGAATAAAGATAAATTAAATTATAAATTCATGTTCAAATTCATTGTTCTTAAAATAATTTAATGCAACATAAAACATCATGTGTATGTGTGTGTAATCAGCTATACACAACACAATACAACAAAACACAGTACAACATTACGAGACACAACAATAACACAATTTAAATATAAGAATAAAGATATAAAAATAAAGTGGCAAAATATAAGAATAAAGATAAATTAAATTATAAATTCATGTTCAAATTCATTGTTCTTAAAATAATTTAATGCAACATAAAACATCATGTGTATGTGTGTGTAATCAGCTATACACAACACAATACAACAAAACACAGTACAACATTACGAGACACAACAATAACATAATTTAAATATAAGAATAAAGATAAATTAAATTATAAATTCATGTTCAAATTCATTGTTTTTAAAATAATTTAATGCAACATAAAACATCATGTGTATGTGTGTGTAATCAGCTATACACAACACAATACAACAAAACACAGTACAACATTACGAGACACAACAATAACATAATTTAAATATAGATATAGATATAAATTTTCTTGTTCATAAATTATATACCTTAATTTTAAATTTTGAAGATTTTTGTGTAAATTAAATTTTAAACTATATTTTTATTAAAAAAATCATTTTTAAAACTCAAAAGTTATGATAACATTGATTCCATTTCAAATAATTAAATTATATCATTAATTTGTAAAAAGATGTTGTGGAAATTTGTTATTTAAAAAAAAATGAGCTTTGAAAATATATTTTTGAATGTTTGAAAATGTTTTAAATGTATAGATTATATACTTGTAGGATGAAACAAAATTTTTATTGTCGTGAAAACATATATCATTAATTTAGAGAAAAAATAAAATGGTGGTAAAAGCTTGTTATTTAAAAAACAATAAACTTCCTGACAAAACTTTTAAAAATTTTGAAGCGTGAAAATTATATACCTGTAAGATGAATTATATATTGAATCATAACTTCTAAAACCTGTATTGTTGTGAAAATGTATTTTCTAGAACTTATTATTTATTAATGAACAAGACATTGAAACAATTATTGTTGTCAAACTTCAGAAAACTTATTATTTATGATGTGAAAACATACTTGTAGGGTGAAACAAAAAATTTATTGTTGTGAAAACATATATCATTAATTTGGAGATAAAAGCATACATAACAATAATTTTGGTGTAAATGAAGTGGTAATAAGTCCAAACTTATGTTAAATTTTATTGATCATTTTATTATACAATGTCACAATTTGTGTAAACATTTTATTGTGTAAATATAACTATAAAAGTTTGTAAACATTTTATTGTTAATATAACTGTAGAAGTTTTCCAAGAAATTGAGTAAATAAATCAAACGAAAATTTTTAGTATGATGTTAATATTTATTGACAGTTTAATGTAACATACAATGTTAAAGTATATTTATAATTTAATGCAACATACAATATTAAATTTTATTTAGTTGTAAAAACTATAAATTCATGTTAAAATGTGTCAATCATTTAAGATACAAAAAGTTAAACGTAATTATCTTGTCTCAATAAAGTTGCAAAATATAAGAATAAAGATAAATTAAATTAAAAATTTATGTTCAAATTCATTGTTCTTAAAATAATTTAATGCAACATAAAACACCATGTGTATGTGTGTGTAATCAGCTATACACAACACAATACAACAAAACACAGTACAACATTACAAGACACAACAACATAATTTAAATATAGATATAGACATAAATTTTGAAGATTTTTGTGTAAATAAAATTTTAAAAGATATTTTTATTAAAAAAAATCATTTTTAAACCTCAAAAGTTATGATGACATTGATTTCATTTAAAATAATTAAATTATATCATTAATTTGGAAAAAATGTTGTTGTGGAAATTTGTTATTTAAAAAAATAAGTGAGCTTTGAAAATATACTTTTGAATGTTTGAAAATGTTTGAAGCTTGTAGATTATATACTGTAGGTGAAACAAAAATTTTATTGTTGTGAAAACATATATCATTAATTTGGAGAAAAAAAAATGGTGGTAAAAGCTTGTTCTTTAAAAAAAAATGAACTTCAAAACAAAACTTTTATACCTGTAAGATGAATTATATACCTGTAAGATGAATTATATATTGAATCATTACTTCTAAAACTTGTATTGTTGTGAAAATGTATTTTCTAGAACTTATTATTTGTTAATGTGAAAACATACATGTAAGTTGAAAAAAACATTGAAACAATTATTGTTGTCAAACTTGAAAGAAAACTCATTATTTATGATGTGAAAACATACCTGTAGAGTTTAACAAAATTTTTATTGTTGTGAAAACATATACCATTAATTTGGAGAAAAAAAATTTGGTGGTAAAAGCTTGTTATTTAAAAAACATGAATTTCAAAACAAAACTTTTAAAATGTTGAAAGTGTAAAAATTATATACCTCTAAAATTAATTATATATTGAATCATAACTTCTAAAACTTGTATTGTTGTGAAAATGTATTATTTAGAACTCATTATTTATTAATGTTAAAACATACATGTAAGTTGAAAAAAACATTGAAACAATTATTCTTGTCAAACTTACAGGAAAACTTATTATTTATGATGTGAAAACATACTTGCAAGGTGAAACAAACATTGAAACAAAAACTATTATTGTTGCAAAAACTTGTTTAAAAAACATTTTAAGTAAAGACTTTGTATTTATTGATGTGAAGACTTCTAAAATGTTTGAAATATAAAGATCATATATATTTTTAAAGTGAAAAATACTATATTTTTTTAACAAAGATTTATAAAGATATCAAGGGAAAATATTATAAAATTACAAGGTTAAAATAATTTTTTACTGTGAAAGCTTTATTTTTTAAATAATCTAAAAAACTTTTTAAAACATGAAATTTAAAACAAAACTTTTAAAATGTTTCAAGTGTGAAAATTATATACCTACCTGAAAGATGAATAATACATTGAATTATAACTTCTAAAACTTTTATTGTTGTGAAAACTTGTTATTTCGAACTTATTATTTATTGATGTGAAAACATACATGTAAGTTGAAATAAACATTGAAACAATTATTGCTGCCAAAACTTAAGAGAAAAAATTAAAGGAAAACTTATTATTTGGGATGTGAAAACTTACTATTTATGATGTGAAAACATACTTGTAAGGTGAAATAAACATTTAAACAAAACTATTAAATCATAACTTATAAAACTTTTATTGTTGTGAAAACTTATTATATCTTGATGTGAATACATACATGTAAGTTGAAATAAACATTGAAACAATTATTGTTGTCAAAACTCAAGGGATAACTTGTTATTTATGATGTGAAAACATACTTCTAAGATGAAATAATCATTGAAACAAAACTATTAATGTAGCAAAAACTTGTTTAAAAAAAATTGAGGTAAAAACTTGGTATTTATTGATGTGAACTTTTAAAATGTTTGAAATGTGAAAATCATATCTATTTTTAAGGTGAAAAATACTGTTTTTTTAGATAATCTAAAAAACTTATAAAACAATTTATTTATTATTTCGAAAACTACAAGATTAAATAAAATTAATAACTAAATACAAAACTTAAAAACTAAAACCACAATCAAAAGAGACTCTTCCAAGATAGCTTTGGCCAAGCCATCTTGAAAGCTGTGGGAAGGGGCTTTGCCCCTTCCCTAAAAAAAAATAATGATTTTATTAATATACAATATATGTGATTTTAGATTTTTCTGAATTTACATTTTTCCAAAAACACTCTCTATCCTAGTCCTTTATATACTTTTTTCTCAAAAATACCTTACTATACTCTACATTTCCCTTCATTTATCAAATGACACTGTCAAAGCCTCTCAATTAAGTTTCCCAATGCTCTGCATCTCCTCCTGTTTTAGAAAAGAAAAATGTTAAAATTGTTATAAAATATTTTTTTAAATAATAAAAATAATAAAAAAATAATCAAAAGTAAATGATTAAATAGGATGGTAAAAAAATGTCCATTATATACTTGGCATTTTCATATATTACCTTTGGTTTTGTCCAAGTACTTTATGCTACTCTCCATCTCTTCCTGGTTTGTCCAAATACCCTTTACCATCCATTCTTTATGTATTACTTTTGTTTGTCCAAGTACTTTCCATCTCCTGTAACAAAAAAAAATTGTTAAAATTAAAATAAATTTTATTTTTAAATAAAAATAATAAAAACAATTTGAAAACATAATTACAAATATAAGAAACATAATGTTTCAATCTAAAATAAGCAGCAAATTATAAGAATAGATAAGTAACTGTAGTTGCAATAAAAAAGATTTTTTTTACATTATAAGTTGTAGTTGCAATAAAAAGAGGGTGTCAAGTGTCAACTTGCAGTTGCATTAAAAATATTTTTAGTATGTTATATTACAAGCTGTGGAAACCCACTAAAATTATATTATAAATTTATTAAAAAATTAAAACTAATAAATAATGAAATTAGGATTTGGGCAGTCTAAATTGCCATTTCAACTAGAATAAGCCTAGAATTGCTTTGCCTAATTCAAAGGAGTTGAGAGAGTTTTGGTTAAGGCTTTATACTACTCCCTAAACATGCATCCAGGTCCAAGATCTCATTGGTACAAAGCCAATGAAATAGTCATCTGATTCCCTATTTTTTTTACAAAGGCCATCATATAGGAGTAATCCTAGGTAGGAGGTTTATCAAGTTCCCTATTTTTTTACAAGGGCCATCATATAGGAGTAATCCTAGGTAGGAGGTTTATCAAATTCCCTATTTTTTTACAAGGGCCATAATATAGGAGTGATCTCGGGTAGGAGGTTTTGCAAATATATGGGAGGCTTTAATTAATTACAATATCCCAAAATAAACAAGCATGTCACATGTTAAAAGAATATTAGCCTGAAAAAACTTTCATATTCTACTCTAAGTAGGAGTTCAGGAATGGCCTACTATCCCAGCAAGCAAAGGAAAGAAATGAGAGAAAGTCAATCAAGAAAGGAATTGGAAAACCCAAACTAACATTTCAAATATCCTAGACTTGCAAATATAGGGGAGGGTTTATCCGTCATAATCTTCAAAAATAAGTAGCCATGCCACATATTAAAAGAACACTAGCTTGGAAAACATCTTATAATAAATCTATTCTATTCAGTAGATTGTTTAAAACAACCTTATAAGCTTGTACACATCATGTGTACATTTCATTTGATCATCACATATTTACTATTTGGATAGAATAAATCAATCCATTTGATTTATGGATCCATCCTTTCCCTCACTTAATGTAATTGAATTAATGACCAATGTCCAATTACAGTACAACAATAGTCTTAGATTTCTAAAGTCTATAAACCCTTCACAACATGTTCAAAATATAAAACCTAATAAAGACTTCATAGTCTTCAGATTTCTAAAGTCTATACACCCTTCACAACATGTTCAAAATGTAAACCCTAATAAAGATTTCATACAGATGCAAACTCTACCATTATTAAACACACCAATGGCATGCATTAACTTTCTTAACGAAGCATTCTTTATTTTTGATTCAGGGTTGATTTTGCACTACAATGGCCTGATTTGAGACCTTAGATCTCAAACGCCCTAGCTCTTTTGGTGGCATGCATTAACTTTCTTAACGAAGCATTCTTTCTTTTTGATTCAGGGTTGATTTTGCACGACAATGGCCTGATTTGAGACCTTAGATCTCAAACTCCCTAGCTCTTTTGGTGGACTCAAATATATGGACGTAAAGCTTGTTTCAAAGGCTTTTCTGTGGTGTAAACTCTCCTCTTAATTCAGTGGGGGCATTGGAGGAATCTAGGGCTCTAGTCTATGAGGTTTTTATCTTCTAAGTCTAGGGTTGAGATGGTTTTATGTTTCCACCTATCTCAATATGGTCCTATCTATTTTATTTGTAGTTATCTCAAAATGTTTTTACCTACTTATTTGTAGTGACAAACAATGTGAAAAAATAAAACCCAATAAATAACAACACATTAATAATTTAAACTTCTTATTTTTCAAAACCCTATATATTAATAACTTAAATTTTTTTATTTTTTCACAACCTTATCTATTTACTGAAATAAAATAAACCTAATAAACAACATATATTAATAATTTAAACCTTTTTAATTTTTCAAAACCCTACATATTAATAATTTAAACTTTTTATTTTTACAAAACCCTACCTATATATAATTACAAACAATATAAAAAAATAAAAACCCAATCACATCAATAATTTAAACTTCTTTTATTTTTTCAAAACCCAACCTTACCCTACCCTACCTATTTAGAGTGACAAACAGTTTAAATAACAAAGCAGATGAATAATACAAATCCTCTTTATTTTTTTCCAGAACCTTTACCTAGAATTGGGAAACTGGAAAAAATAAAAACCCCATCACAGATCCTGTAGATCCTTTTAAGAGGATATCTAAGAGTTATCTTGGGACAGGCCGAAAAATAAAACCAACCAAATAAATATGAAAACCAGTTCTATATCTAAAACTACTTTAAACCTTTTTTATTTTTTCAAAACCCTACCCTAACTTTACCTATCTGGAGTGACAAACAGTTTAAAAAATATAAAACTTATTACATCAAAAATAATAAAGCATATCAATAATATAAACCCTTTTTATTTTTTTTAACCCTTACATGAAATTGGGAAACTTAGAAAAATAAAAACCCCATCACAGATCCTATTAAGAGCTTATCTGGGAGTTATCTTGGGACAAGGGGAAAAATAAAACCAACCAAATAAATATGAAAACTGGAAATGAATAAGTAAACCTACTTTAAATCTTTTTTTATTCTTTCCAAACCCTGCCCTAACCTACCTATCTGACAAACCGTTCAAAAAATATAAAACCTACTAAATAACAAAGCAAATCAATAATATAAACCCTTTTTATTTTTTTCAGAAACTGGGAAAAATAAAAACCCCATCACAGATCCTATTAAGAGCTTTAAGAGCTTATCTTGGAAAAACTGGAAAAAATAAAAACCCCACAGATCCTGTTAAAAGCTTTAAGAGCTTATCTTAGAATTATCTTGGGACACAGGAAAAAATAAAACCAACCAAATAAATATGAAAACCAGTACTGAATACGTAAAACTACTTTGAGACAAATCCAAACAAAAAAGCTCACCTATAATGGCCAAAACCCCGGCTTCTGTGTTTGCATTTTGCGTTTTTCTGTGCTTGTTAAACCCTCTGAATTTGCGTTTTTCCTTGTAGATCAACATCTGTGTTTCAAGACAAAATAGAATATATTAAGATGTTAATAAAATAAACAGAAGATAAAATGCTCTAACTACGATAATTGATTACATTCCTATCTATTTAAATTAAAAAATAAACCATAACAACCTTCTGTCTTCATCCATCGAACTCTCCACTTCGCTACATAATATTTCCTCTTCGCACACCACCAGATACAAATTCTCCATTTTCTTTGGTGTTCTCTGCAACATAATCTTCGACCCTGTCCACTCCAATAGACCAGACACACAACAAAAATGAAAAAACCCAACACAAATTCAAAAACAAAAAACCCAATTCAAAACCAAAAACCCCAATTCAAAAACGAAATAATAGAAAGAAAAAAACAACGGCGAACAGAATGGAAAGAAGCAACCGCAAACAGAATGAAAAGAAAAGTGCATGGCCATGCTCAAAATAATAGAAAAAATCCAAACCAAGAAACGTCTCTGGTCTCTAATTTTCTCCTCCTGGGCAAGAAATGCCGATCCTCTCCAGTTTTCTTACACCAGCGAATTTCTACTCCCAGACAAGAATTGCAGCTCCTGTCCACTTTTCTTTCAACAAATGCCACTGGGGTCGAGAATCGCAGCTCCTCTCCAGTTTTCATTCAACAAATGCCTTTGGTTTTGTTTAAGCCACACCAAAACTTAATAATCGTGACTCATTGGATTTTTTGGATATACAAACAAATTTACTAGTTTTTGAGATCCGTTCACAGGCAGCATATTGCTCCACGTTTTCCAAAGTAATTAAATTTTGAAATTGATCCAGGCTGGCATAGTACCGTTACAGCTATTTTTCTTTTGTTTTTCTTTATCCATAATTTTTTTTTACACTTTTACAATTAGTAAATATTGTTAGAATTCTAACTTTTATGGGATAATAAGAAATAGATATGGTCTACAATCCACGGATTTCATTTTTTATTCTCATATATATATATATATATATATTAAATTTTAATTTTTTTATTAGATTTCATATATTCTTAAATTTTAATAATATTTTTTACCTAAGTTTATTTAAAAAAATATTTATATTAAATTATAAAATAAATAATTTATTAAAATTTTATTTAATTATTAGGAAATGTTTATGATTTCATTTGCATGTAAACAAAGTTGTATTTAGCATATATTTGTAGTATTTTTATTAAGCATTATGGTACATTTTCCTAAGCTCATGCCTAGGGATATTTGTAGGGTGCTTGTCTTTTCTTGATGATTCATTCCTATTGCTTAATGCTCAGAGGAGTTGGGTTGATGTGACTTGGTGCTTGTTTATATACATTACACTTTGACATCAAGTTCTCTAGTTAGTGATTACAAGGTCAATTTTGGGTTGGGATTGAATTCTCCTCTTGAGTCTATTCATGTTTCAATCACTTTCACTAGTGGGATCTAATCCAAGTGCATAATTCACTTTGTTACGAATGCACCATTTATCAACCAAAAAATCAAATATTCTAAAGTTTCAAATAGCTAACATTGCCACGAAGTATTTAGTTTCAATAAAGTTGTCTTTGAAAGGAGGTTTTGCCACAATCTTGATAAACAAGTTAATTGGTTTGTTTTGTGGAGTGCTCTAGACTTCAAAAGTTGCTCTACATGATTTTTAAATGTTTATTTATATAGTTTATTTTGGGTAATTGTTATGTTGGTAGGAACTTAGAGAAAAAAATATAGTTGAGCAATTTATGAAAGGAGTAAAGATAACTCAAAAGTCTACCAACCTATATATTTAATAATAATTTACAAATATTAAGTAATAGTGCATAGCATCGCAGAAATTAAATAATTAGGCAGTAATTTACTACGAAGTACTTTTTATAAACAAGACATAAGACAAGAAGTAAAAACATAACCAATGGAGACATGTCCTAGTAGATATGTTCTATTTTCAACAGTATACGAATAAAATCTTGGAATTGTTGGATGCTTAAAATGTAACAAACTCATGTTGAGGCTTGTATTCCCCTTTCACCCATAATGGCAACTCAAACAATCACTATTATTTTGATGAATCGCGACAATAATGTGGCATTTAGTATTTAAATCCATCCATACTTGCACTTTTACTAAATGTTATGTTCTCATTTGTCATGAATCTTTGTTGTCATTACCCTCTCCACCTTGTCCGTATAAGGAATTTATTTCATCAATAAATATGATTCATGGAGCACATTCCAAATCCATTTGAAATAGATTGGAAACAAGCTTCTCACTTTCAGCCATCCATTTTGAAACAAGGTCCAAGGAAGAAACATTTCCTAGTCAACATTTAAAAGGATAATATTAGTCATAAGCATAAATAAAATGTTCAATAAAAATACACAACTCCAAATACCTTCAACACTAGAATATAGATATCTTTATGGACATCATTCAATATCATAGATTATATATGTCATTATTTACATAATGAGGGGCAAGTAATGATGATCCCAGAGTAGGGTTTGAAACGTCGAGATCTTCAACTCCCCAACGCAGCTCCTTCTTACTTCAAATCAAACTTATGGCTGAAACTTTTTCATTATTGGCTGGCCCAAATTGGGTGCTCTCATCCCACTCTTCAATGGGAGAGTGATTGTCTTCAAGAAACAACTCAAGTTTCCTTGGAAAGAAATCAAGTGCTTGGTTCTCATAAAATTGTTCTACACACTCTTTAAGCACATACTGAATAGAATGCTCCTCATGGTCCACCCAATCATGAGGTTCCTCCATGGATTTTTTCATGCCATTTACCCAAAAGGGGTGACTCTCAAGAAATATTGAGGATTCAGTCAATTCTTTCCACTCTGTTGGAATTGTTCTATCTTCATTTGTGATTCTAAGAGGGCACTTTGAGTGTATCTCAAAGAATCTTGGGTGGCCAACAAATCACCTTTGAGCTTGTAGTTCTCTTCCTCATATATGCAAATACGTTCTTCATCATGCAGTGATGCTTCCCGCAATAACTCAACAAGCTCAAACATATCATTTTTATTTGAAAAAAATTGTGAAAAATTACCTTTTATTGTGGACAGTGCTTTCTGGATATTCTCCATGGCTTCAAAGGAAGATTGGTCTTCCATTAAAGAAGATTCCCAACACATCTTTGACACTGAAGCATGAGTGTCATGGAGAATTTTCAGGGCCTCTTGGATCTTCTGTTCATCCATCTTCAATGACCCTGCAAGAAGATGAGGTTCTTGTAGATGTTCCTCCTCTTCATTTTCCATCACCGGATCAATTTCATGCAGTGCACTCGAGTTTTTGAAATCTGGTCCATATTTTGTTGCTACATTATATTCATATTTTAAGTCCTCAACAACATAATTTGGGATGCAACTTAAGTGCTCATCATCCTTATTGCACCAGAAATATATTCTCTCAAAGTTTCATCCTTCATACTGCATTCATTTTTTACACCAAAATTCTAAACCTCATCACTGGGGGGCTCAACCATTTTAAACTCATCACTGGAAGTGGCTTCCATATCAGACTTACAAAATGACACATAGAAATCAGAATTTACTAACTCGCCATGTGTGATGTTCTCCTCCTTATGTGGTGGAATTATGATGGCTTGTTCACCCACCCGTTTCTTTGCTTCACAACCTACTGAGATGTGCTTAATTTGTGCTTCCTTGTGACGCTCAAGGGGTGACTGTAAATCTGAATGATGTTTATCTTTTGGATCAGATCCAAAAGATGTCCCACCATCATCAATCTGCCCTATATTTTATGCACTTATCTTGAAATAAGCCACAAATAAATTTGGATTCATCTCACCTTCCACGTTACCAACAACTAGATGTTGGACTATTGGATCTTCTTCATCTCCTTCTGATAGAGGATTTGGTGATTCATCATCCCCATGGATTCTGCAAATATGTTGATCCCTCTTTTGGGAAAACCCAAATAATATCTCAAAGAAACCATGTGGAGAGGGCTCTAATGAATCTTCACTTTTGGTCCTCTTTTCTTCCCCTTTACTTTGAGAAGTGGAACAACTTAGTTCCTTTCTTGATGGCTTCTTTGTATTTAGAGAACCTACATGTATTAATGTTTTTGAAAACATAGACTCTTCAACTTTATTTCCTTCATGATGAGAGACACTACTAATCCCTTCTCCATGTTTGCTTGCCAACTACTTGGCAAGGAATTCTCTAGTCTCTTGATCTGACTGGATGATGCTTTGAGATACATATTCCAGCCCTTTCAATGTTCTTTGCATCAAAATTATTAAATATTCTCTATCATACAATTTTGAATGCTCTCCTTCCTCATACAGCTCAAAGTATAAATCTTCCATGACTGGAACTAATTCCACAACTGCAAGTTGAAGATATTGCTAAGCTACTTTTCCACTGAGAGTTACTTTCCATAGGATGAGCCAAGGAAAGTGCTCCGATACCACTGTAATGTCCTAAGTCTGGTGTGTAGACCTGAACACTTTAATTATGTAATTTTACTTAAAACAATTTTGAAAGTTTAATTGGTTCACATAGAGCATTCTCGGATTGGGAAAAACAAGGGTTTCTTCTGAGAAATTTTGCAAAGGACAAGAGTGATTTGTGGGCAGAAAATAGAGAGATGTCAGACATGGAATTTTCTCTCCCCTAACACATTTAGATCTGGTTCCATTTAGGGTTTAGAGAACACACTACGGAAACCTACTACCACGCTTCTGGGTAGCCAAGCCGTGAAACTAAGGAGAGTAGTTCGGTCTGTTTCAACAAAGGGATTCTGGAAAATTGTAGAGGTTTGTTCTAGAATTAATATATCATAAATAAAGGCTTATTAAGTTTCATAACAAATCAGAGGAAAAGGAAAATATTCTGCGAGTTGTAAAGGTGAGACTAGCTCGTTGGGCAGCTCACTAGCTCCATATTCAAGCCATTACAAATAGGGTAAGGGAGGTTAGGATTCTCTTTTTTGGACTTGAGGGACTTATATATGTCTGTTAATGACTCATAAAAAAATAATGGGGTTATTTTGAGTCATACAAGTCGAAATATGGAAGTTACAGTAAAACTAGTTATTTTCTAATGCAAATCTAGACTAGGTTGACTTAAAATGAGTAAATCTCAGCCATTTCGAACCAGATTGGAATAAAAATTGCAGAGAATGTTTATGATATCATATTACAGCCAATAAACTTGAAATTACTCTCATCAATTAACTATAATACTCTCTTCAACATTGTGCATCATTACAATGTGTTTTATTGACATAATACAAGGAAGGGCATGGAGGTTTGAACCCTTAGATATTGAAAACTATTGGACTTGTTAATGAAATATGATGTACAGTAATAGATAGTTGTAGGTTGCTAACAAATACAGAATCAACTCAGAGAGGCTGCTCCATAGCTCCAATGTAACCTGCAATGAGAAGGGGAGAAGAGGGGAAGAGGAGAGAGGGAATGAGAACCTTGGGGCACACCTCCCACTAGAATGAGGCACAACACTCATAAAAGAAGCCTTATCTTCATAAACATCAACATAATAAACCTCAAAACTGAGAAATGGAGCTCTAATTATTTTTAAATAAACCTGGGTGACTTGTTGAGCAAGTCAATCACTTGTTAAGCAAGTTACCACTTGCTAAACCCTAACCCTAGCCATAAATTCGACCTCATTGAGTAAATTAGAATGTGTAAGACAATAAAGATGTTTCCCTTTCATCCACCTTCATCCAATTTGGAAACTTTGCTTTCCTTGACCGATAGTTGTTATTTTTCCTTATTACAACTTTTCTTGGCTTTCATAATTTTATGACTGAACTCCAAAAAGGAAACTACACCCTCCTTTGTCAATTGTTGCCTCATTTGTATTTTATTGCTTTTGTCATATATTTTGGCACTTTCCCTTTTCCTGTCTGGTTGATTTTGTCATACAGTTTCTAATTTTCCCTTGGAAAGTTGGCTTGCCCATGTGGCCCTCCTATTAATGGAAACTTATTTTCCACCTAATTAATTGCATAATAATATTTAATGACAATTAATATACCAAGTACATGCCTCCTAAGTGACATTTAAATAAAATATCCTAGGTTAATTTATTTAATGCATCTTTTGACCCCCTTGGTGCTAAGCAAGGTCAACACTTCTGGCGATCAAAATGTGGGGATATGAATATCTTCTGGTGTACAGACTTGAATACTCTTCAATTCTATAAATTATATTAAAATTTCTTAACTTGAATTAATTTACACAATGACTTCTCGAACTGGGCAAATAAGGGGTTTCTTCTAGGAAATTTTGTAGGAAAAAGGAGTGAGAAATGGACGGCAAAATAAGAGATGTCAGACATCGAATTTTCTCTCCCCTAATTTATTTAGATATGGTGCCATTTAGGGTTCAAATTCCGCACTGCGGAAACCTACTACCACGCTTCTGGGTAGCCAAACCATGAAACTAAGGAGTGTAGTTCGGTATGTTTCAACCAGGGGTTTCTGTAAACTTGCATAGGTTTGATCTAGAATTAATATATCATAAATAAAGGTTCATTAAGTTTAATAATAGATCAGAGGAAATGGAAAATATTCTGCAAGTTGTAAAGGTGAGACTAGCTCGTCGGGCAGCTCACTAGCTCCATATTCAAGCCATTACAAATAGGGTAAGGGAGGTTCGAATTCTTTGTTTTGGACTTGGGGGACTTATATATTTCTGTTAATGACTCATCAAAAAAATGATGGAGTTATTTGGAGTCATACAAGTCGAAATATGGGAGTTATAGTAAAAACTAGTTATTTTCCAATGCAAATCTAGACTAGGTTGACTTAAAATGAGTAAATCTCAGCCATTTCGAATCAGAATGGAATAAAAATTACAAAGAATGTTTATGATATCATAATACAACCAATAAAATTGAAATTACTCTCATCAATTAACTATAACACTCTCTTCAACATTGTTCATCATTACAATGAATTTTATTGACATAATACAAGGAAGGGCATGGAGGTTTGAACCCCTTAGATATTGAAAACTCTTGGACCTATTAATGAAATATGATGTACAATAATGGATGGATGTAGGTTGCTAACAAATCATGAATCAACTCAAAGAGGCTGTTCCATAGCTCCAATGTAACGTGCAATGAGAAGGAGAAAAGAGGGGAAGAGGAGAGAGGGAATGAGAACCTTGGGGATCATCTCTCAAGAACCTGAGGCACAACACTCAGCAAGAAATCCTTAGCTTCATAATCATCAACATAATAAACATCCCCTTTTCTTCCATCGCAGGTGTGGAGCGCTAGATTGCAGGAATTGAAGGATTTACAGAGTTATTTATAGCCTCCATCAAGTTTAGGTCCATATCCAATGAATCCCTAGCTTCACTTATGCTCATAGCCCTAGCTTCACTTATGCTCACAGCCCTTGCTAGTCATGATTCAGGCCTCCTACCCTTTGTTTTTGGAGCATCCTTGTAATGGTCAGTCAATGATGTAATTTGTGTTATGTAGGGTCATAATATTATGTAATTACATGTATCATGTTGAAACATCTCTACCCATAAAGAGTTGTGTCTTTAGTTTTGCCTAAAAGGCCTATTTTAGCAATGTATGGGGGGAATTGAATAAAAATGAGTGCTATAAGGAATATGTCAGGTTGGGGAAGTGACTGAAGGGATTTTACATATTCAATGAACTGATATTTACCCTTGTTATAGTTCTCATGTTTTACAGAAATGCATTTGAGATGATTTAACTGTTTGTTTTAGACCCTAGATAGATTACTAGCTTTTAATAACTAGTTTTGGTAAAATTGATGTAAAACTAGTTTTGTTAACTCAATATTAGCTCTATCAGTTCATGTGGGTCACTAACAGTCCCGCCTTCCCATATACAACTCCAGACCATTTTTATTTGGGTTTGTACCACGTTTTTGTATCCTCCTCTGCGTAGGGTTCTCCTTGGCCAAAACTACCAAAAATACCCAAATGCACCCAAAAATTCTTAGAAATTTCCAGAACATTAGTAAACTGTATAAATCCTTTATTTATGTTATATTAATGCTGGAACAAACCTCTGCAAGTTCCCAGAATCCCCTGGTTGAAACAGACCGAACTACTCTCCTTAGTTTCACGGTTTGGCCGCCTAGAAGCATGGTAGTAGGTTTCCGCAGTGCAGACTCTGAACCCTAAATGGAACCAGATCTAAATGTGTTAGTAGAGAGGAAATTCCATGTCTGACATATCTTTTTTTTTCTGTCCACTACTCACTCCTTTTGCTTACAAATTTCCCCGAAGAAACCCCTTATTTTCCCAGTTTGAGAAGTCATTGTGTAAATTAATTCAAGTTCAGAAATTTTAATATAATTTATAGAATTGAAGAGTGTTCAGGTCTGTACACCAGACTTCAGACATTACAGTGGTATCAGAGCACTTTCCTTGGCTCATCCTATGGAAAGTAACTCTTAGTGGAAAAGTAGCTCAGTAATATCTTCAAGTTGCAGTTGTGGAATTAGTTCCAATCATGGAAGATTTAGAGTTTGAGTTGTATGAGGAAGGGGAGCATTCAAAATTGGATGATAGAGAAGATTTAAGAATTTCAACTACAAAGAACATTGAAAGGGCTGAAATATGTATCTCAAAGCATCATCCAGTCTGATCAAGAGACTAGAGAATTCCTTGCCAAGCAGTTGAAAAGCAAACATGGAGAAGGGAGTAGTAGTGTCTCTTAGCATGAAGGAAATAAGGTTGGAGAGTCTATGTTTTCAAAAACATTAATACATGTAGGTTCTTTGAATACAAAGAAGCCATCAAGAAAGGAACTAAGTTGTTCCACTTCTCAAAGTAAAGGGGAAGAAAAGAGGACCAAAAGTGAAGATTCATTAGAGCCATCTGCACATGGTTTCTTTGAGAAATTATTTGGGTTTTCCCGAAAGAGGGATCAGAATATTTGCAGCGTCAATGAGGATGATGAATCACCAAATCCTCCATCAGAAGGAGATGAAGAATATCCATGCACAACTAAAGATCCAATAGTCCAACATCTAGTTGTTTGTAACGTGGAAGGTGAGATGAATCCAAATTTCTTTGTGGATGATTTCAAGATAAGTGTAGAAGAGATGGGGCAGATTGATGATGGTGAGATATCTTTTGGATATGATCTAAAAGATAAACATGATTCATATTTACAATCACCCCTTGAGCCTCACAAGGAAGCACAAATTGAGCACATCTCAGTAGGGTGTGAAGCAGAGAAATGGGTGGGTGAACAAGCCATCATTATTCCACCACATAAGGAGGAGAACATCACACATGGAGAGTTAGTAAATTCTTATTTTTATGTGTCATTATGTAAGTCTGATATGGAATCCAATTCCAGTGAAGAGTTTAGAATGGTTGAGCCCCCTAGTAATGAGGTTCAGAATTCTCGTGTCAAAAATGAATGTAGTATGAAGGATGAAACTTTGAGAGAATATCTTTCTGGTACACCAAGGATGACTGGGCACTTAAGTTTCAGCCCAAATTGTGTTGTTGAGGACTTAAAATATGAATATATTTCAGCAAAAAAATATGGATTAGATTTCAAAACCTCGAGTGCACTGCATGAAATTGATCCGATGATGGAAAATGAAGAGGAGGAACATCTACAAGAACCTCATCTTCTTGCAGGGTCATTGAAGATGGATGAACAGAAGATCCAAGAGGCCATGAAAATTCTCCATGACACTCATGCTTCAATTTCAAAGATGTGTTGGCAAGCTACTTTAATTGAAGACCAATCTTTCTTTGAAGCCATGGAGAATATCTAGAAAGCACTATCCACAATCAAAGGTAATTTCTCACAATTGCTTTCAGATAAAAATGACATGTTTGAGCTTGTTGAGTTATTGTGGGAAGCATCATTGCATGGTGAAGAAAGTATTTGCATATATGAAGAAGAGAACTACAAGCTCAAAGGTGATTCATTCTCCACCCAAGATTCTTTGAGATACACTCAAAGTGCCCTCTTAGAATCACGAATGAAGATAGAACAATTCCAACAAGAGTGGAAAGAATTGACTGAATCCTCAATATTTCCTGAGAGTCATCCCTTTTGGGTAAATGGCATGAAAAAATCCATGGAGGAACCTCATGATTGGGTGAACCATGAGGAGAATTCTATTCATTATGTGATTAAAGAGTGTGCAGAACAATTTTATGAGAACCAAGCACTTTATTTCTTTCCAAGGAAACTTGAGTTGTTCCTTGAAGATAGTCACTCTCCCATGGAAGAGTGGGATGAGAGAACCCAATTTGGTCCAGCCAATAACAAAAAAGTTTCAGCCATAAGTTTGATTACTGAAGGTTGCAAACAAGCAAAGAAGGTTCACATTTCTTTCCCACATGTCCTAGATTTAGAAACACCAATGGGGAATGAACAGTAGGTGAATAAATTTTTCTAGTTTGTGTCACATGCACAACATGGGGATCATTATTTGTCCCCATGGGAGATAGATCCTATTGCACAAGAGATGGATAATTATAGATCATATAAATCAGCAATAAATACCTCTGATTCATCCACTAGATGGTTGGATAGAGGAATCACTGAAGAGGAAAATATGGAAGGAAAAAGTTGTATGTCTTGTTATTAATTTTTCTATGATTTACAAGCAGCAGAAAAGGCATGTGTGTGCAGCCACTTTTGACAAGAAGGCATTATATATACACATAATTTCAATGTGTGGGTCAATTGATGGATTTTTGCACCCTTGGATCAATGGCAAAGAGTTGAGCCATTGGATGAAGAGGGGAGCACTTGTTGAGTTCCATAGAGACATATTTGGAATGAAGACCTTGGGAGGAATTTTTTTTTTATTTCTGCAATAATATTTTTTGTTGTGACTGAATTTGTATTGACATGTGAACAGAAACAAAGACTTATTTTGCAACTATTATATACCTCCCATACACATGCACATGAGGTGCATTCTGATTTGCATGTGCTGGAGGAGTTTGAGGTCAAGCAATATGAATATCAAGCACTTGCATGGTTCCTAAGAGATTATGAGTTGCCTCTAGGAAAATGTTGTACAATTTTGGAGGAGGCACATTATCACACTGTCACTCATAAAACCAATGGGGGAATTTGTTGATCCATTATCTTGATTTATAAGCATTGTAGGGATTTGGCTCACAATTCTTCACCCCACACTTCTATTTCAGCCACATCATGTGGGGATGAAAATTGGGTGAAATAATTTTTTCTATTGATGCCACAAGAGGAGCATGATACTTCCACTCTTCCAGTTGAGGTATTGATGGTCAAACCATGTGTTTTGACAAGTGAATTAGTAGTAGCTGAATTATTCCCACCTGAATCATTTAGAATGAAAGTTTTTCTATCCATTGATTGGGTGGCTAGACACATAATTGAGATGTGTGCACTGGAGGGTAAACATCTTGCTTGCATCAATGGAGAGACATTGGACACATCAAAGAAACTATATGAGAAATGGCATGAGAATGTATGGCTGTTATATGATGCTTTCAGTATACATGGAGGAGCATGGGATAACCTATTGTGTATTCATAACAACAGTGACGTGAGTTCCAGTGCTAGCTTGCACATGGATTTTCATACTTTAGAGAGGCTCAAGATGATTTGGTCCCGCATTAAGGAATTGCATGTCTAGTGGGAGAGTTTTAAAGAATTTCAGTTTGGTTGTTGATTTTATTGTTGAATGCTTATGTGAGCATTAATTCAAAGTGTTTTTCCTTAGACTATTGGGATATGATCCCCAAGGCTTCCATTCCCCTCTCCTTTCATCCCCTTTTCCTCCATTGCAGGTGTGGAGCACTAGATTGCAGGAATTGAAGGATTTACAGAGTTATTTGCAGCCTCCATCAAGTTTAGTTCCATATCCAGTGAAGCCCTAGCTTCACTTATGCTCACATCCCTAGCTTCACTTATGCTCACATCCCTTGCTAGTCATGATCCGGGCCTCCTACCCCTTGTTTTTGGAGCATCATTGTAATGGTCAGTAAATGATGTAATTTATGTTCTATAGGGTCATAATATTCTGTAAATTACATGTATCAGGTCGAAACATCTCTTGCCATAAAGATTCCTGTCTTCAGTTTTGCCTAAAAGGCCTATTTTAGCAATGTATGGGGGAAAATGAATAAAAATGAGTGCTATAAGTAATATGTTAGGTTGGGGAAGTGACTAAAGGTATTTTACATATTCAATGAGCTTATATTTACCCCTTTTATAGTTCTCATGTTTTACAGAAATGCATTTGAGATGATTTAACTGTTTGTTTTAGACCCTAGCTAGATTACTAGCTTTTAATAACTAGTTTTGGTAAAAATGATGTAAAACCATTTATGTTAACTCAATATGAGCTCTGTCAGTTCCTGTGAGTCATTAACAAGCCCACCATCCCATATAAAACTCCATAACCATTTTTATTTTGTGCTATATGATGATTTTGTATCCTCCTCTGCGCAGGGTTCTCCTTGGCCAAAACTGCCAAAAATACCCAAAATCACCCAAAACTTCTTAGAAATTTCCAGAACATTAGTAAACTATATAAATAATTTATTTATGTTATATTAATGCTGGAACAAACCTATGCAAGCTCCTATAATCCCTTGGTTGAAATAGACCGAACTACTCTCCTTAGTTTCACAGTTTTGCCGCCCAGAAGCGTGGTAGTAGGTTTCCGTAGTGCGGAATATGAATCCTAAATGGAACCATATATAAATGTGTTAGGGGAGAGAAAATTTCATGTCTAACATCTCTTATTTTTCTGTCCATTTCTCACTCCTTTTTCCTGCAAAATTTCCCAGAAGAAACCCCTTATTTGCCTAGTCCAAGAAGTCATTGTGTAAATTAATTCAAGTTCATAAATTTTAATATAATTTATAGAATTGAAGAGTATTTAGGTCTGTACACCAAACTTGGGACATTATAGTGGTATCAAATCACTTTCCTTGGCTCAACCTGTGGAAAGTAACTCGCAGTGGAAAAGTAGCTTAGCGATATCTTCAAGTTGCAGGTGTGGAATTAGTTCATAAGCTGTGGTTAGTTTTAATATAGAATTTATAGAATTGAAGAGTATTTGGAGAGAGTCCAAGAATACCTTCAAGGATCTCAGATGCAGAATGATCAGCGTGATAAGAAGTTGCAAAGTTCACTTTCACCTTCCTCTCTTTCAATAATTCATTCAATGGTTGAATGCATTCAAGTCTCAAGCGGGAAACTTCATGAGATGGTGTATCATGAACAATGTTTCAACTTGTAGGTATTTGAAAAGGTTCATGCAAACAAAGTGAAGACCAAGCACTTGCATTATTTTAGATAGGTTTGGAGTTGCCTCTTGGTGAGGGTTGTATAGTTTTGGAGGAGGCACAAGATGGTGCATTTGATTAACCAATAAAAGGAGACAAGGGCCCATCACCTTCATGATGGATGAGCATTGCAAAATTTTCAATTTCGTTCACGACAGTTTCATCCTATACTTCCTACTACAACCATGACACATGAGGATGAAAACTAAGTGAAGGCATTTTTCTTATTGGTTCCACATGAGTAGAAGGAGGCTCCCCCTTTGAGTTGATTTGGGTTGATTTGATAAGTTTATTCATGGGTTAATTTGACCCTTTTTAGTTTTACATGTATTTTTTACTAGTTTTGTTGTACTGAACATAAAAAACACTCTTTATAACAAGTTCTCTTCATTTATGTTCTGATATGCTATTGACACACTTACTATAGGTTACAGGTCCAAATTAAGCAATTCATATTGAACTGATCATGCTGATGCACACGATGGGAGGACAATAATTCGATTAAATTAATTGAGCATTGTTAGGGAGGAAGCATATTAAAATAAGTAGAGAAGGAAATAAACTCAACATACATAAACGTATAGACACAGACAAAATACAAGAGTTTGAACCAATCTTTGTTGTTTTGTCACTTCGCTATTACTTGCTTGTATATTACAATAGTGTACATGTTTATATAGAGTGCTGAGACGCTTGGGTGTCTACCCATCACAACCACTTACAAAGAAGTTGGAACGATTCAGAAGTTCAACTATTACAGACGATGGGAAGATAGAGATACAATCTATCGTAGTCGTGTCGAGATGCTCAGGTCAATGATGCATGTCGAGGTTGTGTCGAGGTTCGTACTTGTTGAATTCGATGTTGAACCTTTCGAAGTTGGAAAAAATGCCAAATACTAGGTGGATCATATTTGCTTCCTTAAGAGAGAATGGTCCCCATTGCTTGCTCGTTTAGATGAGGGAACTTGTTGGTGAGTTCAGTAGCAGAATAGCACTTTACTTTTGCTGGGATTTTTCTGGCTTTAGCCACTTAAAACAAGGGAATTGTGTTCATCTTTGTATGGTGTATGCGATGTCCCATGATGGTCTCACAAGGAAGAGGATCATGAACATCTTGATGGATGTATTTAAGTTATGCATTTTGCAAGTTGTTATGTTCCAATAGTGGTGCATGGTATGGTCGAATTAGATCAACATTGAATACTAGATGCAAACCCAAGCATGAAGGAATGTCGAGATGGAAAGTTTTTTCTCCAATATGCTTAAGGATACTATACGAACCATATCACAAAGGATTCATCTTTCTATATGGACCAGTGAAGCGTTCCTTCTTGAGATGCAACCAAACCTGATCCCCAATTTGAAATGAATGAGGAATATGATGCTTATCATGTCAAGCCTTGGCTTTCACCCTAGCTCGTTGCAACATTTCATGTGCTTATTTCTAGATGTTGTAGATTTTCTCTCGAACCTCAATTTTTTTTCAACTTCTCGTCGATCAGAGTTGGCTTTGTTCAACTATGTCGATGAACTGACAAAGTTGATGGACGTTGAGGGTTGAAATCCATAACAGATCTCAAATGGGATCTTTCCTGTAGAGCTATGTTGAGCACGATTATAACTATGTTTTATTTATGGGATACTATCATCCCATTTCCAATGATGCTTATGTTTGTACACGCGAAGCAGTTGTACTACCAAGCGATTCATAACTTATGTTTGTCCCTCTCCCTAAGGATGGAAATTTCTCAACAAAGAGAGTCTTGTTTCGAGTTGTTTCCAGAGATTTTTCCAAAAGATGCTGACAAATATGGAATCTTTGTCGAAAATTAGGGTTATCGGAAGGCCATAGTGTTTCTAAACATGTTCGAAGAAGAGTTGAGCGGTCTATTGTGCTATCGTAGTCATCTTGCATAGAATGAGACTAACAATCTTACAAATTTTGTCGAATACTATTAAGATCATGTCATGTTGATGTTCGGTAGTAGGATATCCTGTAAGGTAGTCCATAGAAATAGATTCCCATGGCCGAATCGGAATCGAAAAAGGTGTATATAATCATTGCCAACGATTTAATGGTTTAGGAATGGAAAAAACCATGCATGATCAAATGTACCTAATGATATCATATTTAAGTGAAGGACAATAAAAATACTTTTTGAGGATGGAAAGGATATTTTCTACTCCAAAGTGTCCTGCAATATTGCTGTAGTGCGTGTCCTAAATGAGCTTCTATCGGTGCTCACCTATCAGTACACAAAGTTTTCCAAGCTTGTATAGCAAGGTATGTTTCAGGAAGTAGTCGGTAGTAGACAATAGGTTGGTTTGAATTTGTTGATAAATTAAAGAAAAGTTGCAGTCTAACGAATACAGTTGAGGAAAAGTAGTGGTGTGATAAGCTTGCATACACATCATTGGAAAAAGTAGAATAATGGGTGGTTTACTTATACAATCGGTTAAGACATTGGATTTACCTTTCTGATATTTAATTAACAACTGAAATTGTTGTAGGTAATTAATCCACTTGAGTTGTTGAGTTCTTTGTAACTTCGAATGGGACGAGGCGAACTGTAAGGGCTTGTGGTCAGTGAGGATGATTTTTTCCTTCCCAAGGATGTAATATATCCATTTCTTAAGGGCTTCCAAAATGACACATAGTTCCTTTTCATAAGTCAAATAACTCCTGGTGGTTTCATTGAACGTTTCGTAATGAGAATTGACTAGGTGACCAGACTGAGTGATCATTGCACCCAAATCATAGTTCGATGCGTTTATATCAATATCAAAAGGTTAATGCAAATAAAGTAATACAAGTTTGGTGGAGTACAAGTAATTTCAAACCTTATTATTGTTTTAGTGTCCATATGAATACAATTTTCCCATTTCCCTTCATCAACCAATTCAAAGGCCAGGCTATGTGACTGAAGTCGAGTATGAAATGTCGATAAAAATTATCCAGACCAAGAAAACTTATTTGTTCATGAATTTTTTGAGGAATGGGACAATATTTTAGGATTTGTAATTTGCATGGATCGATGTGAATTCCTATAGAGTCAATTACATACCCCAAATATTTAATGTTTTTCATCACAAATGAGCTTTTGTCCATGTTCAAATAGAGTTGATGTTGTCAGAGAGAGTCGAGGACTTGGCAAAACTATCTAACATGTTCTTCCCATTCTCAACTAAAAATCAAGATATCATCTAAATAGAAAATGACACACTTTCCAAAAAAAGGCCGGATAATGTCATCCATATAGCACATTAAGGTCGTAGGTGCATTGGTTAAGACGAAAAGCAAGACTAACCATTCAATCGATCCTTCCTTAGTTCTAAAAGCAGTTTTCCATACATCAATGGGCTCGATCGAAATATGATGGTATCCCGACTGGAGGTTGAGATTAGTAAATAATTTAGCACCTTTCAGATAGTTGATGCGTTCATCTATCCTTGGAAGAGAGTATCTATTATTTAGTGAATTTTTGTTTAGAGCCTGATAGTTGATGCACGTGATCCAAGTCCCATCTTTCTTTGGTACGAAGATTCTTGGAATTCCACAAGGAGAGGATATGGGTCAGATTTGACCTTTATTGATAAAATCTTGAATCTATCTCTGAATCTCTTCATTCTCTATAATGGATCTTTTGTAAACATGTGAGTTAGGTAAAGAAGAACCAGGAACAAGTTCAATCGAGTGTTTTACCTGATAATGCAGAGGTACTCTATTTGGATCTTGAAATATGTTTCAGTATTCCTCAAGAATGTGTTCTATTTGGTGTTGTTGTTGGGAGCTACATAGGTCGGTCAGTTGACTAGTTGTTGTAGTCTTCATGGAATGTTGAGGCTTAATCATGATTAATGCAAATTTATGAGCATGATTGATAAGATTTTTTTTTTGAGATACCATCACAATGGTTGATGAAGGTCGTCTATCTAGTATGTCATACCATTGGTCTCCTACTTTGACAATCACCTTCTGAGGCCATGGGTATTAACTTCCATGTTGATCCCATAAGTAAGGTTTTCCAAAGAGGGTCTCAGCTATGGAAAGTGATGCCACATCACGAAGTACTTCATATTCAAAATGTTTAGAGATGTAGGTGATTCTGCATTGCCGGGCGATTCTAAGTTCCTATACATCCTTCATCCAACCGATATTGTGCTGATATTGTAAGGCTAATGATGTGGAGTGATGACAAGACTAAGTTTTTTGACAGGATATTTAGAAAGGAAGTTCTTCTGGCTACCGTTATAAACAATCAGATGTAATGGATTGTTTTGAACCCATATTTGTGTATGGAACATGCGCTCTCGTTCCCCCTTGTCGATGTTAATCCAGGATGTCAAAGTAGTCAATGTTGATGTAAAAGGGTTTGATGCTTCCAAGTTTTATTATACCATATTTTTGTTGGACAAATCAGAGTTCGATAATTTTTCCAAAAATGCATTCTGAGCTTTGCATTCTAACCTATCTGCCATAATGAATTGAGATAATCACACCATTTCTTGATAGAAGGTTCTTTGCTACGTTCCCTTTTATCCTTTTTAGAGTTATTTCTTTCAGACTCGGTATATGGAGGGGTTGGCTAAGGAGGGTTCCTTGACTTGTCAAAGTTGGCTCGTGACTTCTTGTCGGATGTTCAACCTATTGGCTTGGTCACGAAGCATGCTTTTCCTTTCTTCTTAGCTACAATATTACCGGCATATTTGAATGCATCTGCAAGCGTACTACCTATAAACAACTCCATTTATTAACGAATGTATAGGGACAATCTAGTGACGTACTTCAGGACAAGCAATTTCCCTTCTTGTTGGATGCCAAGTCTAGCCATGAGTTGATAGAACTCGTCGATGTAACTCTGCACGGATTGGTCTTTCCATTTCCTTAGATGTTGCCACTTCTTATAATATTATTCAATGTATTTGGGTGGGTAGAACTCCCTTTGGATGTATTCGATCATTTTCTCCCATGTGTCTATGGAGTCTCTTTCTTTCACCATCTTTGTCGATATACACTCCCACTAGCAGTGCACAGAGGTCTACATCTTTAGGGATGCAATAGTGATATTTTTGGTCCTTGACTATCCTGACCTACTTTTGGTCTTTTTTTGTCCTTCACACATATTTTGACTATCCTATCCTACTTTTGGTCTTTTTTGGTCATGTTTGGTCCCTATGATTCATTGAACCTCATTATGAAACCATATTTGTTCCCTTGTGTTCATTGAACCTCATTATGGTCAAATCTAGGGTTTACACTTGGACTTATGTCATTGATAGGTGAGTTGATCCAATCTAAGCCTACCATTTGTGAGCTAACCATATGCTTTGTTGGTTCCGTGGTATTTTGTTTATGATGGTATTTACCCATGGTATTGCAAGTGATAATTCCTATATATTTTACTAGTTTTTGGTCAATAAGGGCACTAATGGAAATAATACACTAGAGAGGCTTCTCTAGTTTATGTCTCAAGTTCTTCTCTCATTTTATGCTATCTCTAGAATAATTCTAAGTAAGAATTTCTAATGAAGATAGAATAGGTGGTTTTCACATGGATAAAAACTTTGGTTGTGATGTGCAATCCAAATTTCACACTTTCAAAGTTGGGTTTCTCTTCTCTTCCATTTACTGCAGCAAGAAAGCTCTCCCATTAGGAGGAGAGTCCATCAATGACGTTATGAATACATTCATCCTCATCTATCTCCATACCAATGCTTGCAAGTTGTTCCTTCACCTATGAAATCTTTTTGAAGAAGGAAGTTATAGTCTCATCTCTTTCCATCTTCATGTTGCATAACTTGTTCTTCAAATCCCTCTTTTGAGTAGGGGCCTTCTTCTCATACAAATTTGTGATATTTTCAAACCACTCCTTTTCCATATTTAATGGCGTGATCACCAACATGGGGATGTCCTTCATGGGGCATATATGATCATATTTATCTTTTCTTGATTCTTGTTGTAATTGGTTCTTCTTGCATTTGTAGTGGGATCTTCAATAACAATGGTCACAAAGGAATCAATATCATTGTTGGGCCCAGAAATGACCCCTTTTTTACCACCTTTACCTACCTCTTTTTGCCTCATATTACTCCATTATGTACACTAAATAGATGTTTTTCCTTCACTTGGTCCCTCAATTCATACAGGTATGGTTAATCATTGTAATATCTTATTATGCTTAGGATTGTTGTAATCAGGGCTCTATATCTTGAATTATGCTAACATATGGTGGTTTTATAAAGATAATTCAAGATGTAAAGGATACAGGTGTAGCAGGCTGAACATGCCAAGAGAGGGATGAACATTCATCTTTGAGATAGTCGCCATCCAGTCCATCATTTCCCAAAGAACACGGTCAAAGGATACTATTCCACGCATGCTGTACAAAGGTAGCTGGAACAGGGTACAACAGATTCGGATGTAATAGTGCACCACTGCTCAAGAATACCTGCAATCAACAGAGTATTTTCTCGATTGATAATGATTGTCATTTTTGGCTCGAGTAACAACCTTCCTATATTTTTTTCTTCTATCTTTCCACGTCTGTAACAACTTATCATAATTGGCGCAGCCTAAGGATCATAGATCTTCATGGTTGTCTGATATTAGTGGGAAGAAGTTATGATTGTAATTGTATAAATACTGGGAACTATTCCGAGCTAGGGGTTGGAAATTAATTGAATATATTGTATAATCTGTGACAGGGGTTGTGTGTTCATCTTTCCATTTTAATACAAGGAGTTTGATTCTTCAGATCTCGACATTCTAACGTGTGCTACTTCCAGCATCTCTGTGCAAAGGATGGGCCCGCCTTCCCATAGGGATTGCTGAGTTAATTAGGTATTATATTTATTCTATTGTGTGTTTTGAATCTTATGATAAATTCATTTATTTACAACAAGCTACAACAGTCATCAATTTATCATGGGTTCCTTTGAATGATCAGTAATTGCATCCCCTGTAAACTGTAGTGGTGTGGTGTGACAGTCGACTATGTACGTTAACTTTCTCTTATGCAACTATGTGATAGCTGTGACAGCCTTGTTCATCCCTAGTTCTTTCAATTTATGTTTTCTTTAGATGTTTGCAGTTCATCCCTTTACATTTATAATTGTAGAACTTAATTCCTGCACTTTGAATTCCTAGATTAAGTTGAATTAAGATAGTTGAGATGTATCTTCAGATGGTTTGATAATTGAGGATTTAACTTTCTGCAAAAGTAATCTAGATGTGTATTTCCTAAATATTTTAATTCCGTCTTAAGGATTGTAAGAAGGTAATTGTGATTACATTCTTAAGAAGGTAAGATAGATTAAGTAGATCGTGGGCTAAGTTAGGCTGAACATGAAAGTAGGGTAATTCATTTACAGCAACAGCTACTTAGTGTTTAAAGCATATGCATTGTGCATTATCCTTGAAAAAAAAGACTTCCCTGGGTTGACAATTTATATTGAACACTCTGTATGTTAGACACTATAGTAGTTATATCCAGTAATTATATTTATTCATTTTTCTTCAGTTTTTAAGTTTGCATGTTTTGGGTTGCATGAATGCAAGAAGGGTACATCGTGACATTCCTATAAATCCCTAAACCCCACAGAACAATAACATTGCAGGTGGTCGAGGTCGTGGGCGAAATACAGTATTGGGAAGAAGGACATTCATTAACGATTAGGTTGATATGACCAATTCTTCTACTGGGGCTCACCATCAGGAAACACCTATTAGAACAAGCCCAGTTACCCCTAGAGTGGCAGCATTAGTTTACATAGTGGAGAACATAGGAGGAGTTGCAACACCCTCGGGTATCCCTTCAGAGGAAGATAGAGTTAGTACTGCAGGATCAACTGACTAAGATTTGATATATCAAATTAATGTGAAGGTTGTGATAGAAGAGGAGTGGACACAGTTCCATAAAAAATTTAATGATCAGTGGAAGCACGAAGAGGATAAAGCAGAAGAAGACATGAGCAATAGATGCGATCCAGAAGATCATGAAGAAGCAATGGGTGAAAATCAGCATCACGAGGGTAACTCCTCACCTGAAGGGATGGTTGCTACACTCCAGTTCACAATTCAACAGCCATAGGGGATAGCCCCCATGAAAAATATATCGCCATCGGTGTTGCCTCATTTTTATGGAAAAGTGACAGAAGATTCAAATGAATTTCTTTTTGAATTTGACATCGTCTATCGTAGTTATGACTACACCACCAATGCACAGAGCTGAAAATTTTTCCTTCCACTCTGAAGGACAACACATTACGTTGGTTCATGAGCCTAGGTGGGGGAACTATCACTACCTGGGATAGGATGAAACATGTGTTCCTAGAGAAATATCAGGAGCATTGCAATACCAAGGATAAGAGAGAAGAATTGTTTAAAATGGTACAAAGGGACGATGAAAGTCTAGAAGATTTTGTTGAAAGGATTTTATATAATGTGCAGAGAGTTGAATAGACTAATATGGGGTTAGATGTGCTCAAAATAATCCTACTTCGTGGGATTAGGGATGATTGCCTAGACATGTTAAACCTGTTAGGAAAGGGGGATATCTCAAAGGAGTCCTTTGAAAAATATCATTGAACTATGCAAAAGGTATTCCAGGGGATCTTTGAGGAACAACAAAAGAGACAAATGGACAAATTAGAATGTGATGTCTTCGAAAGAACACAAAATTCATCTAATGGAGGAGCCACTCGGGCAGAAATAGGAAATCTCCTTGAGAATTTGAAGACAAAAATGATGAGCTCCATCTCCTCAGAAATAGATGTCCTGAGGGAAAAGAAGAAACAAGCAGTAGAGGATCTCACACTTGACATATTCTGCCCTAAATGTAGGAAGAACCATCCTTTGAAGGAGTGCCCACTTGACAAGGTAGAAGTGTGTCAGTTGTGTGATATGAACCATGACACTAAAGAATGCCCTTCACTACCTTAAGTGAAGGCAGTTCTATAGGCATCAACTCTAGATGTGGAATGAGCCTACTTTATTGCATAGAAAAAGCCCTAGCAGCCTCGAAATCAAGGTATGTCTCTAGACTTGTTTCCATTTTTGAATAACATGAATAATTGGAATAATATGCAGAACATGAATACACAATTCTCTTCATCTGATTCTAACCATCAATGGTATCCCTCTCAACCTCCAATGCAAAATTTTAACTCCTAGAACTCTTAGACACATCCACCAAATCAACAAAATTCTTGGTCTCCTAGATGGAGGAACTTCCATCCAGGGAACTAGTTTCCCCATAACCAACCTCCTCAACAGCTTCCACATGAAATGTTTCCTCATCAACCGTACCATCCTCAAAAATATCCTCAACCTTATCAATAGTCGCAGCTGCAACTACAGAATAATGTTGTCCCCAATATGCGAATACGACCATATATGCCTACTCAACCTAACCTGAACCCAAATAATAAAGTTGTCCATTAGTTTGAGGGTGCCAACATGCCTGCTTACTCCATTACTCCAGTTCCTTGCAACAAAATCCTCTTACGATCAAGGAGGGTAGTGGAGCCTTTGGTCATTCAGGATTTTCCATCCTCTGTTCTTGAAGAAAGGATGAACCAATAGTACTTATCCAATACAGTGACCCCCATTATTGAGGACACTAAACATCCTACCAATATGCCGCCTGAAACACAAGAAGACACATTTATTAACACACAGCCTACACAGTTGATTAGGGAACCACCATGTTAACCCGAAAATCCCCCACATAGCTCTCAATGGCCTACACCACCCAAGGACACCATCTTACAACACTCATATCACTCCATTAGACCATCCATTAGACCCCCACACCTCCAAAATAGCCTAAGGATGAAGAAAAAGGGTTAAAAACCTCAAAAAGGAGCCCAAAATAGTCCCATAGCAGCTCAAGCCCTCAAAAAGGGGCTAAAACCCTAAAAGGGCCTAAAGTTAGGGCGGAAGGGGATAAAAGCCCAAAAAGGGGTTAAAGTCCCGACCAAGGGATTAAAACCCTAAAACCCCTTGGAAAAGCTATAAAAAGAGGGTGGGGGGTCACTCTCAAAACACTTCTCCCATTGCCTATTGTTATGCTGCCCGTGGATGCTTTGAGACCTTTGCCTCTCAAACCACCCACATTCCCTCTCCTCCATCTCCATTTCCATTTGAGCCATTGATCCCCAACCAAGAGAGAGGCCTCCACAAGCTAGGGCATGGTGCCCCATTCCCACTAGATAAGGTATACTTGTGCTTTCATGTTTTTCTTTTTAGTTATTAAGTTTGCTTTGGCTTCTAACCATTCTTTTTATTTGCCGGTTTTGCTTAACATTGTTGACAGTTTTTTCCATTGTAGCTTAGGTTTATTTTGCAAGTTTTGAAGGTGGAACCGTAACCTATGTTTGCAAAGGGGTTCATAAACATTGCTTCTATTTCTTTATGTCATTAGCTTATCCTTAATGTTAGTTCACTATTCTATCATTTACATTTCTGTTTTGTTTTTCAGCATTTACCATTAGCAGGAACCTACCTTTCTACCCTATAGGAAGAAGGGAGCCATTCTTGCCCCTGTAGTAGGCATAAATCCTTGCTATAGAACTTGTGACTATACTAGGTCGATCCCATAGGATCCCTAGGCCAAAATTTGAATTTTTCAAGTTTTTTCAATTTTACCCTAGTTTTCAAAAAATTTCTTGTTAAATCTGTCTTAGATTCAGTTTATTTCTTGTTTTAGGTACTGCTGAAGCCTCTGCTAGGAAAAACTGAGTCGGATTGACCATAATACTAGCTATTGTCGGTCAGATCGGACTCTGTCTCACAAAAAAACCCCAATCCGGAGCATGGCGCTCTTATCAAGGCAAAAGATGAGACTAGGGTGCACTTAATGGGAAAACAGGTGCACCCAGGGCGCACTTAATCCCCTGATAAGTGGGAATTTATCCCAGAAACTTATATTGCAGCTGTTTCTGCAATATGTACAACCCCCTTGCTCATTTCTGAAAAAATCTCACGGCCCCCTAGCCAGATTTGGTCATAAATGTGCAGCTTGTCAAACAAAACTTTAATTTGAATTTAATAGACTGTAAATTTCAGTTTCAGAGGACTGTTAGTGCGGCCCAACTTCCTTTTTCCACCACTGCAAGTTAATTTCATTTCCTATTTTCATTTTCTGCATTTTATTTCATGAACAATGTGTAAAGGTTAAGTAAATCATTATGGCTTAATAAAATGAACCTAGTCTAACTAAAATCAACTTAAAATCAAACGATCTTGCTTCCCCTTCCTCCTCTACCCAATCATCACCCTCTGGGGTATTCAGGGACACGACGAAGGGAGAGCTTGTATAGATCTAGCCACTCCATGATATTGTTCCAAAACCATTAAAACTGGGTGACCTAGAAGGTAGAGCAGGTAGAGAAGGAGGGCTTCTCACGACGCTAAGCGTCCTCCCTATTAACCAACCTAGCATCCTGGAGGTGACCTGATGAGCTATGAATGGGCTTAGTCCCATTGTGTTGAGAGCTCATCACCTTTTCTTGGTTGAAGAGCAACATCACTTTGAGGTAGACATCTAGTTAGGCTAGCAAAAGTTTAGGGTTAATCATTGTACTTGTTCACAATTTCTGTTTATTTATGCTTGCATACACAACCACAATGACATGAAATCTACCATGGTGAATTCATAAACCATATTGCAACAACCAAATACCAGAAAAAACAAGCAAACAAATACACCATACCAACTAATTAACCCAACTCAGTTCATGACGTTGAGTAAGCCTTAAAATTTACTAATTTACACTCAGTTCAAACAACTCTGCAGTATTTGAGGACATAAGTCCCTGATTGCTTCAACTATGGGAAGTACTTGGGCTCTGCCTAGAAACTCATTATGAGGAGTAACACAGGAACCCCAAAGTAGCTAGCCGCTAAGAGGAATTGCCAAGCGAAATGGGCAACAACCCCTTCCGATTGAGTAGAAGCACTTGTGAGGAACAAACCAAGCACTGTCTTCCGGCAGTCTTGGTGCCCAAGTGACCACCTATATCCAATAGGAAGCCACTGAAACCGGGGTCCAAATCTCATTACCACCAGTTTCACACATAAAATCAAGCACAATTGATCCTCCACGCTCTTCCTCACGACTGAGAGGCGAACCCACCATCATTCGGAACACTCAATCGGCACCGTCAAAGCCGCTATCAGTGATCTACCACATCATCAGAGGGCCACACAGCCTCTGATTCTGATTCAGACACATATCAGTCTAAACCAGACATCCACACTGCAACATCTAGCGCCATGGCTAATACAAATCTGGATCCATTTTCCAGCCTAACGTTAGGAAGTGGACCCATGTCCACATCACAACCGGTTACCCACAACATGGAAAGTCACCCAAGAAAAGTCATGCAGACTGTCATTAGCCATATGCCACCACCTATAGTGACAAGACAACATAGCCCACTTACAACACACGGAGGTAGTGGCCCTTCTACACAAATTGCCCCTCCTACCACACAGGGGGGCAGTGGACCATCCACCTACATTGCCCCTATTGTCATACATGGGGGAAATGTCCCTGCCACTCATACCATCCCACCCACAACACTTGTGGGCATTGGCCCATCCACAATGGGGCCACCGCAAGTACCCCCAGACGTGCAGATGCACTATGCACCTGCAAACCCCACCACCATCACAGCCCCATCCCACATCAACTTGGGGTCAAACCTTCCCTTCATGGATCATTTGAACTTGCCTGATTTGGCTAGATTAACAAATGACCCCATCCACCACCAATATTTTTGGCCACTTATGCCAACTAAGCTACCATCAGACATCCCCAAGTTTGAAGGAAAAGCCAGGGAATGTCCCCAAAACCACATAATGACATTCCATCTATGGTGCTCATCCAATAGCATCGTATATGACTCCATCAAGTTGAGGCTATTCCAACTCACCCTTACAGGTGCTACAGCCAAATGGTACATTGAGCTGCCACAAACCAAGTACCCCGACTTTAACTCCTTAGCCTTCATATTCCTACAGTATTTCCAACTCCCTGTAAGATATGACGAGGGGGTGGAGATCTTGCTATCTTGCCATCAAAGCACTGCTACTCACATAATTGACCATATCCATCAGTGGTGGCGATGCCGTAGCTTATGTAAAATCCAACTAGACGACAGGATCTTCTTGGATTGGTTCCCTAAGACTTTTCTCCCACTCATCGCAAAGGACATCGCATCTAAACGTCCCCAATATGAAGAAGAGGCCATATTGAAGGCCCAACAATTTGACCTCATCTATGCCCAGTCTGGATACCTGTATACCGTCATTCTAGACACTCCCCGTCCAGGCACCTCCTACTGTGACACATCAGGGGCATCCCATGCTACGGACGGAATCATAGGGTCGGTCTCCCAACAACCACAGCCTCGACCGACACCACCTACCATTACACCATAGCCAAGCAACACTGCTAGTGTTTCTTAGCAGAACTAAGCCCCAGACTATGCTAGAATGATGTCCCAGTCTGGAGCAACAACTTCTTATGCACAACCTGTGCCAGCGCAACAGGCTCAGGCCATGGCTTGGCCAACATAGCAGTATGTGGGGAAAATGCCCACATTTGTGGCACCACCACCCCCATAAATCTACTATGCACCACCAGTGCAACCAGTACAAGCCCTCGCACTCGCTCCACCTGCTCCGTTGGGACAAGTGTTCACATAAAAAAACCATCCCAACTAGCTTGCCCCCAACAATCAACAAGGGAAAGATAGGAATAACCGGCCCCGCAACCAAGGCAATAACCAACCGTAGGGAGGCGGTCAACAACCGAACCCTCCCAACAATGCTGCGGCAAACTGGTCAGCCCAAAACCCCCCATGACAAAATCCACCAAGACGCAACGCCCTGTTGCACATAAACCAACCATGTACACTCTGTGATTTCTATGGGCATTACACGTTTGAGTGTCCTCTCATGGCTCTTGCTAAGCAAGCCATTCAAAATGAGGCCCAACAGGCCATTAATGCTACCAATCAAGCCCAACCCGACTAGGCACCACAAGGACCTCCCCCCATGGTGCTTCAAAACCCACTACCAGTCCAAGGATTGGTGGCAACTACTCCCCCTCCCTAGGCCAATCCGAATGCTCCGGGGGCACCTCCCATGGCCGAAACAAGTGTACATCACCTGCTAGCCTTGATGACTGAGGAGGTTAACTTGTGAACTAGACGAAATCAGTACAGTACCACCACCGAACCTGCTAAATCATCAGCAACATCCACATCTAAGACAGTCAACCTACCTCTTCATTTAACCTCGTTCCCGCACCCCCCCACACGTAGAGTTGCCAATAATGCCACAGCTATAGCTGCAGTCAGCTATAGCATTGTGGATGATTTCACCCAAATTCCAACCGCCATGTCCTCTCTTGAGGTACTTAAAATGTGCCCAAAGCAGTGGAAATCCTTACTAGCCGCCCTAGGGGTAGTGGACCCCTCCGACTCCAAGTTGATCACATTCAACACAAAGAACGAGGAACTACGCCTGCCCTCCACTATCGCCTTTCAAATCCCGGTGTCCATCTGGAATTTGGTTGTGCACCAATGCATAGTGGATGAGGGGGCATCCATGTGCGTCATGTCTACCTTGGTTTAGAAAAATATTGGATCACCAATTCTTCAACCGTCCTCCATGACTCTGCAGGCTTATGATGGACATCCCACTAAAGCACGAGGAATCCTCCCTCATGTCCCCATCACGTTAGCCAGGAAGATAGTCCTGATTGACATCGAAGTCATCAATGCTCAACTAGAATACAACCTCCTCCTTGGGAGGAGTTACATGTACTCCATGCGAGCCGTCGCGTCAACTGTCTTCCATCTCATGATGTCCCCCCACAAAGGGAAGATTGTGACGGTTGACCAGCTCACCTATCATGATCTGCAAGGGTTAACAATGCCTGCCAACGTTATCCCTGCCATCACCACCATTGAGCTGCAAGTGGCGACCACACACGCTAACGTCATCCTTGCAACCAACATTGTGGTTGAAGACACACTAGCCTCCCCACCATTGAATGTGGACCCTGGGTTGTTTACCAATACCACCATGATGTCTCCTTTCCCATTAGTGTCACCACCACCAACACAAAAGCAAACTATGGACTTGTGCATGGTCTCATCAAGCACCGCTGCACCCAAACAACAACCGCAGCTGCAGCCCCAACCACAACCACAACACTGTCAATAGTCGCAGCACTATGCATAGTCATAGCCACAACCTCACCCCCACATGCAACCAGCAAGGAGTTATCTGGGCTCATCTCCAATCCATATAATTCCCTTCCTCTTTGCCCCACTTCGTGTCATGAGCAAGCTGGTCATGGACACCTTAAGCCTACCCAACTTTATGTTGGCGATCCTGGTGTGGTATCTTGATCCACAATCTCAACCAGCAATGCCCCAGGTTGTTTTAACGTCGGTGCAACCTATCGCGGTTGAGTATCACCCTCCACCCGGTCCGCACAAGCCAACCGCTACACCTGCACCAGCACAACCCCAACCCAAAAGAGCCAGGGGCAAGAAAACCAAAGCCACCGCAGAACATCGACAAGTCCCACCTTGTGCCATCTGTGAACAACACGGCCATCCAACTCAGAATTGCCCTGAAATCCTAGTAATCTGTGTGCATCTGGATGCCATGGATATGAATGAAAACATCCCCATGGTTGAACTCCCAACTGCGCCAGTAGTAAGGAACAAGGCATTGAGGAAAAACCATGCTTGCGCCCTTTGCGACTTGTATGGACATTACTCCCACCATTGTTAAGACTTACTCGAGTTTCGAATGGCTCTCACTGACCTCCGTCACCATTCTCTTGAGGCTGCTATCACCTTGATCGAAGAAGTTCACCCCCCACCGCCTTCTTCAGACACCATGTCCATTTACATGATGTCCAGTTCTACAAACCCTCTTGTCTCCACCATCACCAATGGTCCATTAGAACTGTCTCTTCCATTGTTTCCACATCTGCAACCCCAGCCACAGCCGTAACCTCAGTTGCAACCTCAAACTCAGTTACCAGGGAAACAATGGGTTTCATTCCCACTCAACATGATCCTTTTTCTTTTTCTTTTCCTTTTCCTTTGCCTACCATTCGAGATCATAAGCAAGTATGTCTTAGCGACCCGCAATCTATAGGATTTCACACTGGGAGATCCTGTGTGGTACCTTGAACCACCTACCATACCTCTGAGGCCCCAAGATGTGTTGACTCATGTCCAGCCAATTGAGATGATGTTGCACCTATCTCCAAGTCCATCAAAGACTCCTCCTGTCTCCAGGCCTACCCTTCTTCCTCCAACAGAGACTGGGGGCAAGGCAACCAAAGCCACAACCAATACCATTTTCATGATATCTAGCACTACTTGCCCTTCTGTCTCGTTGGCTTTGGAACATCCACCTGATCTATCCTTGCACCACTTACATGATGACGGAGATATATGTAAGACTGCCTTCGGTTTTACCCCATTCCCTTTAAACCATAGTGTGGAATCGGTGCTTCCCATAAAAGACCAGATTTTGTCATCCCAACTTGCCAATGACCTTCATCTCGGCAAGGGGGAATACCTCTTTGCTGACTTAGATGGTTGACTCTTGAAGAATCCACACAACAGGTTCCACCTCAAGAGAGTCCATTCCTGATATAACCACTATGAGTCCCTTATAGCATAGTTTTTTCCCTTTCTTATTTTTCAACGTTTTTCAGCACAAATCAAGGGCTGCACCATCAACTGCTAATCCAAAGTTAGCTAGAACCGGTTTGAGATTCCTCTCACACCTTCGGGCTCAAATTTCCATTTATGAGACCATCATCTCATGTTTAATTAATAAATTTTCGGACCATTTCCCACAAGTCACCTCGATCTATGAGCGATGACATGACGATGCGAATGTCTACGGACTAGTACTTGCATCACACTACCTGATTGCAACTCATTAGAGTTTTTGGGCTGCTGCCCGTTAAGGACTATAATTTTATCTTTTATTTTGCATTTTTAACACATAGTTGTCTTTTCCATTCACCGCACCTGACGCAGACATCTGGACCATCATCCACAAAACAATTTATTTTTCTTACATGTATTTGGCATATAAATGCCTCCGGACTTGTACTCATAGCGCATGTGGTCAAGTTCATCCACCACAACACACACACACGCTCTCCTAACCTCTGTCTAAGAGCCACCTCAACTTGCATGCCTCTGCCGCACCGACTCGTAGGCCTCTGCCGCGATCTATCCCACGCATCTATTGGTATGTTTGAGAGCCTTTTGCTCCATCCATACTACGTGGATGACCTTTGGACCTCTGTCCACCGTCCCGACATGGGGCACTGCATGTGCCACCATCTGTTGACCACATTGGAGTTTCGTTTAAGATCTTTTCTGACTCCTTAAAACAATGGAAATATTGCTTCATGCAACTGCTTCCTTTCCCGCTCGCTAAAGTATAGGAAAGGGTGTCTACATCGTCTCGTTTATCTCCTTTTGCGGACCATGTAGACCATTTCATGAAAAGGACCTCCTTGGCACACTCAAGCCAAGATTGTTCCCCTCTACATACTTTTATGCTTTCTCGAGTAGAGGGGTTGCACTTTATGAAAAAGCTCACTGCCAGTTGTCATTAAGCTCTTTTCTATCCGTCTCAACAAGAAAATATTGCCGAGCAAACTTGGTTTCGTTCATGCTCGTAAAAGTATATGAATGACCATCTAGTCAGTACAAGTTTAACCTTTTCCTACCTTATTGGACTACCAATAGTAAAGAAGTCTCTCATCCCCTACAAGATGGGCGAGCTCTCTTATGTATACTTTTATCCTTTTTCGGGCACAAGAGACTACCAATGAAAAAAAGTCCCCACTGGAGTCTTCTTCATGCTTTCAGACTCTCTAAAAGTGAAAGCACCATCAAGCATTTAACTTCTCGGGCTTGCCAAAAATCCATGAGATCATACCATAACAGTGTCCCTAGACACCACCCCATAGAAAACAATTTGGCAGCATCCCCACATTGGGTCTCCTTTGTTTAGAGTACTCTGCAATGTTTCTTCCTTGGGATCCCATCAGTATCAAAAGTGTCCACCTCCTCCAAGTATTTCCCATCTGCAACGACATTCCCAGTATTACAGCTATGATCCCATTCCCTTGAGTCAGTTTCATTTGTTTCCTGGTTCCGTCTACTGTCATACTCTGAACAAAGGAAGTTTGAGTCTCCCACTCCCCCCTGCCCCTATTCAGTTATTTCCCTTCCCTCCCCTCCCCCCCTAATTTAGTGAGTCAGTCCACATATTGCTTCACACCTTTCGGTTTTCTCCCTCGCACTCATGGTCAAGGAAACATCATTTCCTTGACTAAGGGCAGGTCTTCCTCTGTCAACGCCACCACACATAATCCAGAGGATAGACCTAGAGGTCTCTGTACCTTTGTTTCATTAACATCATCCATGAGTTCCTTGGACCACTTGAGAGGAGTCCTTAGTGCCTCTTGGGATGGTTGTTTCTCACGTGCTCGACTTCAACTCCATCATCGCACCGTTGAGATTCGTATAGGTTTTGTTCCACACAGTACTTGGTCAAAGACCCCGGATGTGACCCGACTCTAGCACATTGGTGAGTCCACTCGAGGGACCTAAATAGGTTATGTCCCTTGTGATTTCCGGGTTGTGTTGGAGACAGTGATCTGAAGCCCCAGTAGTGCTTCGATATACGTTTATGATTGATGCAACATACTTGTACCATAGAGACTCTGACTCTCAATCAGCGAGTCCACACAGCTATGTACTAGATCCAGTAGACCGTCAGTCATGAAGATATAGCATTCCATGAGAATGCCACGGGTCCAATGTACCAGATCAGTATTGTATTCAGCCTCACATCGAGGCAACCATTATTGTAACATTAGTTGTATATGACTAGCTCTTGTATTTTAGAGCATAGATCAAATTATTCTTTTGACATTGTCACAAGCATGGGGATTCCCACCTCATCCATATACATGTCACACATTTATTGTATCTCACCCATTGGTAGGAACCAAATTAATACAAAAACCAAAAGCCACCATGCCCCAGCCTTAGAAGCACCACCTCTACACAACAAATCCTATGATGTATGTCGGCCATACGTTGAGCTCCTGCCCTCAGACATCAGGGGGCAATATTTTAACCCAAAAATTCCCCACATAGATCTCAATGGCCTACACCACCCAAGGACACCATCTTACAACTCTCATATCACTCCATTATACCTTCCATTAGACCCCCACACCTCCAAAATATCCTAAGGATGAAGAAAAAGGGCTAAAAACCCCAAAAAGGAGCCCAAAATAGTCCCTTAGGAGCTAAAGCCCTCAAAAAGGGGCTAAAACCCTAAAAGGGCCTAAAGTTAGGGTGAAAGGGGCTAAGAGCCCAAAAAAGGGGCTAAAGTCCTAACCAAGGGCTTAAAACCCTAAAACCCCTTGGAAAAGCTATAAAAGGAGGGTGGGGGGTCACTCTCAAAACACTTCTCCCATTGCCTATTGTTATGCTACTTGTGGATGCTTTGAGACCTTTGCCTCTCAAACCACCCACATTCCATCTCCTCCATTTCCATTTCCATTTGAGCCATTGCTCCCCAACCAAGAGAGAGGCTTCCACAAGCTAGGGCATGGTGGCCCATTTCCACTAGAGAAGGTATACTTGTGCTTTCATGTTTTGCTTTTTAGTTATTAAGTTTGCTTTGATTTCTAACCATTGTTTTTATTTGCAAGTTTTGCTTCACATTGTTTGCAGGTTTTTCCATTGTAGCTTAGGTTTATTTTGCAGGTTTTGAAGGTGGAACCCTAACTCGTGTTTGCAGAGGGGTTCATGAACATTTCTTCTATTTCTTTCTGTCATTAGCTTAGACTTAGTGTTAGTTTACTATTCTGTCATTTACATTTCCATTTCATTTTTCAGCATTTACCATTAGCAAGAATCTACCCTTCTGCCCTATAGGCAGAAGGGAGCCATTCCTCCCCCTGTAGCAGGGAGAAATCCTTGCTACACACCATACCGTGAAATATTAATACTACCAAAGGCAATGGGAGAACCTCAATTTAACCTATTAGGAGAGTTAAAAAACCCCTATCTCAAAATTCCACTCCTTCAAGCACTTCATGATGTACCTATCTATGCCAGAACTGTTAGGGATCTGTGTATAAGGAAACCAGGAAGAAAACCTAGGGATCCTCCCACTGTTCATGTCATAGGGAAACTATCTGAATTAATAATGGGAAAGACCCTCTTGGCCAAATATGACAATCTTGGGAATCCCAATGTCACTTTGCATATTGGGAGCACGTAGATACCCAATGTACTTGTAGATTGAGGTGCAACAAGTAACATCATGACCATTGAAAATGTAAGGAAACTTGGGCTCACTAATCTCAGGCCAACTCCTACTATTTTAGAACTGGAAAATAGATCCACTATTAAACCTGAAGGAATCTTGGATGACCTCGTTATCTCAGTTGATTCATGGGAATATCTTGCTGACTTCTTGGTTTTACAACCTAAGTCGCAGCTAGGAGGACACCCATTGATCCTAGGAAGGAATTGATTAGCTACAACTGATGCTTGCATCAGCTGTCGATCTGGGTCTATGACCATATCAGATGGAACTGAGATAAAAAACCTCACTCTCTATCCTCTAGCTCGGCCGAACCTAGAGGCTGAAACTCTGTTATGGATGGAGCCAGAGGAAGAGGAGGGTGTTATAGCAGATTTCACCACTCCAGGTGAATCACACTTTGTATGGCCTTCCCTTGTCCCGCTGCAGACTCTTTAGACCCCATGGACCATCTTTTATCCTTTGATGTTTCCTTGATCATCCCTAAAACTATATGAAAAATGATATACGCGGATTTTTACCCGATAACTGCGTACATACGCAGGTTTGACCTATATAACCACGTACATCGGGATGTGTGCATAATCCAAATCCTTTTGGAGTTTTCCTTGACATGGATCCGACTCATTCGACACCTGGCCTTCCATATGCCTTGAGATCGCTCGAATTCGACCCTTCATTATCCCTTGTGAAGCTATATAAGGAACCCCTTGGTACATTAAAGGCATATAGAGAGATTGAAAGCAAAGAAAATATAGTCCATTGTTGTCGGAATTTATACTTGAGTCTGCATGCCTTTGTCCCTTTGGAGCACTTTTCTGTTCTTCCCAAGCTTGCCTTTTGCTAGTGAGCTTGCTATCGTGAGATGGAGGATTGAGGTGGTGGAGGCCCAAGTGGGGGATTCAGTTTCTCTGGTTCGTATACGTGCCGTCAGAGGTTGTATCTATCTTGTAATCTCTAATTTATATTAATAAGAACTTTCTTTTCCTGTCCAATGATGTGTATTTGATTGAATATTGTATCCATTGGAATATGTCAAATGCTTTTACATTATTGATTATATATGATAGAATAGATCTAACACAATGATATATAGTATGCTTGTATTGTTTACTTGTTGTTGAGGAAGTATTATATCAATTCAAGCTAAAGATTGGAAAGCTCTACGGGGATCTACTTCAACCGTCCGGAATAAGGTACAAGGTCTGATCCTTTAGTGTTAGACATTTTATTTCTATTGCATATTGGGAAAGATTGATTTCTGGAGTCGCCAATTCTGTTACGGAGAGAAATTCCTATGGCTTGGGGTACCACAACAGACAGCTTTGACTTCTGTTATAGCGGATTTCACCACTCCAGGTGAATCACACTTTGTATGGCCTTCCCCTGTCCCACTGCAGACTCTTTAGACCCCATGGACCATATTTTATCCTTTGATGTTTCCTTGATCATCCCTAAAACTATATGAAAAATGATATACGCGGCTTTTTACCTGATAACCGTGTACATACGTGGGTTTGACCTATATAACCGTGTACATTGGGATGTGTGCATAATCCAAATCCTTTTGGAGTTTTCCTTGACATGGATCCGACTCATTCGACTCCTGGCCTTCCATATGCCTTAAGATCGCTCAGATTCAACCCTTCATTATCCCTTGTGAAGCTATATAAGGAACCCCTTGGTACATTGAAGGTATATAGAGAGATTGAAAGCAAAGAAACTATAGTCCATTGTTGCCGGAATTTATACTTGAGTCTGCATCCCTTTGTACCTTTGGAACACTTTTGTGTTCTTCCCAAGATTTCCTTTTTCTAGTGAGCTTGCTATCGTGAGATGGAGGATTGAGGTGGTGGAGGCCCAAGTGGGGGATTCAGTTTCTCCAGTTCGCAGACGTGCCGTCAGAGGTTGTATCTATCTTGTAATCTCTGATTTATATTAATAAGAACTATCTTTTCCTATCCAATGATGTGTATTTGATTGAATATTGTATCCATTGGAATATGTCAAATGCTTTTACATTATTGATTATATATGCTAGAATAGATCAAACACCATGATATATAGTATGCTTGTATTGTTTACTTGTTGTTGAGGAAGTATTATATCAATTCAAGCTGAAGATTGGAAAGCTCAACAGGGATCTACTTCAACTGTTCGGAATAAGGTACGAGGTCTGATCCTTTAGTGTTAGACATTTTATTTCTATTGCATATTGGGAAAGATTGATTTTTGGAGTCAAAGCTGTCTATTGTGGTACCCCAAGCCATAGGAATTTCTCTCCGTAACAGAATTGGTGACTATACTGGGGAATTCCTAGTAGTTGTCCTTTGGGGGAAACAATGGGCTTGATATTATTGACTTGCTCTTGGTTTCTCCCTGTTTTTGAGTCGCATTTTATAGTATGTTTGTCCATTGACACTCCCCTTTATTGGTTTGGCCTTGGCCTGCTTTTTACCACTGCCTTCTCTGTATACACGGGTTTTTGGCCAAAAGTTGCGTACATACGCAGATTTTTGGCCAAAAGTCACGTACATACGTAGCTGTTCTTTAAACAGTCGCGTACATCCTCCCTTTTGGTTGAGTTTGATGTTGTGGGAAGTTACTGGGTGGGTTGTGAGTGTGGTTGGGTCTTCCTTGGGTCTGATGTTGTCTGTTGGATGCTTCTTTTGTGACCAGAGACCATTTTTCATTGATTTTTCTTTGAAAGTAGTTTTAGTCATTTTTCCTTTTTGTTTTTCCATTAGTGCATTACTCTTTTTGTCTTGGTGTCTTGCTGGGCTTGTATTTTATACTTGCTGCAGAGAATGAGAGTTTTAGATGACTTTTATTGCATTTTTCATTCTTTTATATTGAAAAATACAAAGTAGTTGCACTCTTAGTTGTATCTTAGATATGGATTTGAGGAGTTACTTGCATTGGATTGCTTGGATGAGAGTTGTATTTAGGCTTTCATATAGGAAGGATTGCATTGGCATTCGGAAAGGAATATATATTTATGCATCTCATGTAGTGGCATACCCTATTTTTCATTTGACAAAGATTGCACTTAGCATTTTTTGTTATGGTGTGCATATTTACTTCACTGCTGAGTCATAACTTCACTAGTTGCATGGCCATTTCCCTTTGAGTAATTACAGCCAACTAAAATCAATGCTAATTAAAATGAACTACACTCTTTTCTTTATAGGGTGCACCAACAAGCTTAAGTTTTAGGATCTTGGAATAGTTCATTGTAAGTCAATTCTCCCAGATCGCTAAACAACAACATCTAGGTGTCTGTCTAGGGAGTGTGTGAAATCCTTGATATAACCATCGTTCTCAGGATCCTCCTCTCAAAAGGGCGTTAAGCACGAGGTAGTGTGAGCAGTTATCGATTGGGATGACCCCTAGTCATAACTGAGTAGCACCGGAGATATTTCCAGGATTGTATTCGTATCTGGGGGCTCTTTCAAGAGTTTCGGGCTTTACTACCCTGCCCATATGGTCAATCCCGCTTGCGAATGTCCTCCTGAGCTTTGATTATATTGAGGTGACCTTAGTGACCTTACCTAGGATATCGAGAGGGTACTTCACAGAGGTTATTTTGCAGGTGTCCTGGCCAGGTAGAGGTCGAACATCACAGTCGCTTTACACGTTGAAGCTGAGGGCCACTATAATTGGTTACGTACCTTCACTTGTAGTGTATGGGAGTTTTGGGCCCCTCCTAGGCGAGACATACCTGCTGCATTTGGGAGCTCAGATATCCACCCCTTGGTTTGCTTGTATTTTGGCTGTAGATTTGCTTAGGGGTGTGCTCTTTGTGCGCTAGTTGGCCTTTGGGATTGTGGTTACTCGAGTATATTTATGCTCTCTTGAGTTCGGGTCCTTTTATTTTCGGCATGCTTGGTATCTTATCACCCGTCCTTGGTCCTAGTACGGACCCTGGTGTTAGACATGGGGGCATCACAGCCCCTTACCGTGCTCATAGATTTGGGAATGGTCATATTCCATCCTCTACTCCATTGGTGGAGGATTTTTATTCCCTTCGTTCGGTGTTTACACTGGTGGTCACCGTCATGGGGGTGGTAGTGGATGCATGAACGTTGGGTCTACACATTACTTTCCTTTTGATGTCCCATCGTTCATCGCATTGTTTCCTTTGGGTGCTATTGTCATGATCATTCCTCCCTATATCCTATAGTTTGGATTCTTTATTGACTATGTTGGGTTATGTTGAACTAATATGGTTGTCATGTAGGGTCCAGTTTTTGTACACTCTCTCTGAGGTTTCGACCCGTTTGTGCCTATCACAGGTATTATGTCTGAACTGGCATATAGGTTAGGATTTCACATCTGCTTGCACTTATGCATTTCCTTATGACCATTCCATCTTAACCTTAGGTACGAACCCATTCCATGGTATCACGGAATCTTCATGCTGCTGTTAGAAGTGGTACTATGTGAATGGTAGAGCTTTCCTATACATGGGTGCCCTAGTTAGCTCCCTTTTGCATCTAGCACCCATGTTGTGAGTCCTCTCTTAGGTGTGGGAGTCCCTTTTAGTCCTGCCATGTCCTTGAGCAAGAGCTTCATACTCCTCTTGAACTTTATGCTGGCCTTTTTCCCTGGGACTCCCTCATGTCAAGTTGTAAATACATTATCATGAGCTTTGCCTGCCTTATTGAGCTTTATGCCGGCTCCTCTGACATTGCGTTTTAGCCATATAGCCCAAGCTTGTCTCATGTCTAGCCATGCAGAGCCATTTTTTATATCCTTCACAGCTTGATTCCCTTTTCACCGGGAGGGGATTTCCCCTCGAGTGTCGATATCCTACACATGTATCCTTGCATTGAGCATAGGTATGTTCCACTGCTTGGAACTAGTTTGTTTTCCCTTATGACACTCGTCTCCTCCTAGTTTATAACTATAAAGCTAGTTTATTCTTTTTTGAAGATTTTCAAATAACTGAAAAAGTACAAAAAATCAAAAAACCAAAAAGTCGGACAAGGAAAGATGTTATCTTTGGTAGCTATCAAGTCGTGTCGCCTTCGAATACAGCACTGTATATCACATCCATTGGTTGGGTTATAGTTTGACTTTAGGAGATGTACTCGTTTATCTGAGTTTATCTCCACTGACTAGTTAAGCTTCCAGTCCCCATAGAGCCTCTGTTGATGCCTCCTGTGTCACAGAGATGTCCCAATTTTTATATCGAGTCTATGCTGCCTTCATTCAGTCACCATATTCTGTTATGCTCTTGTTCGAAGGAAGTTGAAACCTGTGTCGGCCATTCCTCAGTTATCTTGACTTTGCATGTCAGCCATTCCTGATACAGTTACTGGTTCGTGCACCCTATGATCGAGTCCTTCCACATTAGACAGCTTTGATGAGTACCTCGTGTTGGATGATGGGGGATGCCTTAATTCCCTCCTTCCAGCGGATTTCATCCCATCAACTTCAGATCATTTATTCTGGGATTGGAATCTAGAGTCCTTTTGAGTGCCTTGAGACTTGCATTCATCAGTGGCAGGTTCTCTCGCCATCGATAGTTTCTTGGGAATACATCAATGTCCCCTGATCGATGGATTCTCTCAAGTGTTCGACCTCAACACATCTATTCACACTTGTTAGTTTGCACTCTAGTACCTTGATTCCCATTTTCATTATCTGTGGGTAATCTCGCGTTTGTTAACGGTATACATCAATGACCGGTAATCAGACGATGGACTACTATGTTCGACCTCGACACCTCTATTCGCATAGTAGGACATGTACTCGTAGCGGTTTGTGTAGAAGACTTTCCAGACTGGTTGCATCTCTTATATGCTACCTCCTTGATCGTGCCAGTGTTCATGAGATTTCAGCTCTCGTGACTTCATTCCAGTGTATGTCAGACATTTCCAGCCACTATGGAGATCTTGATCTATTATATATCTTCAACCATTTTGGAGATCATGGTCCTTTGTATATCTTCATCATGGAGATTCTGATCTATGTATATTGTATGTGGCGATGACCACATATGTGATATCATGTATTATGCCTATTCATGGCCATTGTAATCTTATGTATCTGGGACTGCTATATGTACTTGTAGTTATATGCAGAGTTGTATCATTGTACTATGCTTATTGGGTGGCTGGTCTTCCATTTGGGATCATTAATCATTCCAATTCTGGGATGGACTTATAATGTATTTCGGCCATCGTATGACCCCTCCGACCTCACACATTAGGGGGCATCTGTTATAGCAGATTTCACCACTCCAGGTGAATCACACTTTGTATGGCCTTCCCCTATCCCGCTGCAGAATATTTAGACCCCATGGACCATCTTTTATCCTTTGATGTTTCCTTGATCATCCTTAAAACTATATGAAAAATGATATACGCGGCTTTTTACCCGATAACTGCGTACATACGCGGGTTTGACCTATATAACCACATACATCGGGATGTGTGCATAATCCAAATCCTTTTGGAGTTTTCCTTGACATGGATCCGACTCATTCGACTCCTGGCCATCCATATGCCTTGAGATCGCTCGGATTCGACCCTTCATTATCCCTTGTGAAGCTATATAAGGAACCCCTTGGTACATTGAAGGCATATAGAGAGATTGAAAGCAAAGAAACTATAGTCCATTGTTGCCAGAATTTATACTTGAGTCTGCATCCCGTTGTCCCTTTGGAGCACTTTTGTGTTCTTCCCAAGCTTTCCTTTTGCTAGTGAGCTTGCTATCGTGAGATGGAGGATTGAGGTGGTGGAGGCCCAAGTGGGGGATTTAGTTTCTTCGGTTCATAGACGTGCCATCAGCAGTTGTATTTATCTTGTAATCTCTAATTTATATTAATAAGAACTATATTTTCTTGTCCAATGATGTGTATTTGATTGAATATTGTATCCATTGGAATATGTCAAATGCTTTTACATTATTGATTATATATACTAGAATAGATCTAACACCATGATATATAGTATGCTTGTATTGTTTACTTGTTGTTGAGGAAGTATTATATCAATTTAAGCTGAATATTGGAAAGCTCAACGGGGATCTACTTCAACCGTCTGGAATAAGGTATGAGGTCTGATCCTTTAGTGTTAGACATTTTATTTCTATTGCATATTGGGAAAGATTGATTTTTGGAGTCAAATATGTCTATTGTGGTATCCCAAGCCATAGGAATTTCTCTCTGTAACAGAGGATGTTCAACCATTATTAATGATAGGGAAGAAATTGGCTTTTAAAGATGAAACTGAAGATGATTCCATTAATAATTTCATCAGTGAACCCACTTCTGTCAATAAGAAATATTATCAGATCCTGAATGCTTCTCTAGGTGAAGAAGAACAAGAAAATCTCATAGAGGAGACATTAATCAGTGATACTCACATAGTTCTAGTGTTGAAAAATTTGAAAGGTGTTCCTATCGAGGTAGAGTCTAGAAAAACCCTTAATATCAATCCCAATCTTTCTCCAGATGAACAGGAGCGCCTAATTACTCTCTTAAAAACACATAAGGGGGAAATTTTCCTAGGAGTACACAGACATGAAGGGCATCACTTCTAAGCTATGCACCCACCACATTTATATCAGAAGTGACTCCCGGCCTGTGTGCCATCCTCAATGAAGAATGAATCCCAATCTTAGGGACCTAGTGAAGGAAGAAATTCAAAAACTCTTGGAAGCAGGATTTATATATCCCATTTCAGACAGCGAGTGGGTGTCTCCATTCATGATAGTACCCAAGAAGAATGGTAAATAGAGATTCTATGTGGACTATAGAGAGATGAACAAGGCAACACATAAAGATCACTTTCCCCTGCCTTTCATCGATCACGTACTTGACACCTTATCCGGGAAAAATTTTTTCTCCTTCCTGGATGGGTTTAGTGGGTACAATCAAATCTAGATTGCTCCTGAAGACCAGGATAAAACTACCTTCACCTATCCCTGGGGAGCTTTTGCATACAGAGTACTTCCCTTTGGATTATGCAATACACCAACCACATTTCAAAGAGTTGTGATTGGCATATTTTTAGAATTGGTTAATGATAGTATGGAAATTTTCATGGATGATTTTACTCATTATGGCAAATACTTTGAAGAAGGATTGAACAATTTGGAAAAGGTTTTAACATGATGAGAGTAGACCCAGAGATCTTTGAGCACTGAAAAGTTCCATATGATGATGAGTGAAGGGGTAGTATTGGGGAATTTTATCTCTGCTGATGGAATCCAGGTAGACCACTCAAAAATCAGGGTAATAAAAAATATACCTACTCCTGGAACTCAGAAAGAAGTGTGTAATTTCTTAGGGCATTATGGTTATTACAGACGATTTATATAAAAAATTTCCAAACTTGCCTCTCCTTTTTTTTCATTGTTAATGAAGGATGTGAAATTTACTTGGAATGAGGCATGCCAGACAACGTTTGTTAAACTTAAGGAGAAGCTGTCCACAACTCCCATCCTAATGGGGCCCAATTGGGCCTTTTTCCACATTTCTTCAGATGCCTATGATACCACCATTAGAGTAGTTTTAGGACACCAGGATGGTCAAGAACCTTATGCAGTTTATTATATTAGCAAAACCTTAGCCCCTGCTGAACTTAATTATACTATTATTGAGAAGGATTTTTTAGCCATTGTTTACTCCATTAACAAATTCTGCCATTATATCACTGGATATCCTACCTTTGTGCACATTGACCACTCAGCCATCAAGTATCTAATGAATAAACCTATTACAAACGCTTGGGTAACTAGATGGCTGTTATTATTAGAGGAATTTGATATCACTATTATAGACAGACCTGGAAAAGAAAATGTTGTCGCTGATTTCTTATCTCATTTTACTAACAATGATGATAATCTACTTGTTAAGGACTCTTTTCTAGATGAACACTTATTTGCAGTTTCAGCTCATTCCCCATGGTATGCAGATGTTGCTGACTACTTGGCTGCAGGGAAGCTTCCAGCACATTTGTCAAAAAGAGAAAAGAGGAAAATCATTCAACAAAGTGCCAGGTATTGTTGGATAGACGGTCATCTCTTCTACACTGGCCTTGATCTTGAGATTAGAAGATGTGTAAGAAAATATGAAATATTCCATATTATGAAGGCCTGCCATGATGAGCCTTGTGGGGGACATTTTGTAGACAGGAGGACAGGACACAAAGTGCTGAGAATGGGCTACTATTGGCCAACAATTTTCAGGGATGCAAAAAAATATGTCCAGTCTTGTGACAGCTGCCAGAGCATGGGCCAACCTAACAAATTGGATCAAATGCCTCTTTAACCATAACTGGTGGTTGAACCTTTTGACAGATGGGCCTTAGATTTTGTTGGCCCTATCAACCCTCATTCTAGGCAGAAATCCTACATCTTGGTTTGTACCGACTACATGACGAAATAAGTAGAAGTTATGGCTTTGGTGAAAGCCAATGACTAGGGTGTGATCGATTTCTTGTATGGTGAAATATTTACCCATTTCGGAGTACCCAAGGAAGTGGTTATAGATGGAGGACCTCAGTTTGTGTCACATCAACTTGAAGCTTTGCTACGGAAGTACCATATTCAGCACTAGATAGCTTCACCATACCATCCCCAAGACAATGGATAGGTGGAAAGTGCTAAAAAAGTTATTGAATCCATCCTTACCAAAACAGTCAGGAGCCATCGTATAGATTGGGCTGATAGACTTATGAAAGAATTGTGGTCATATCATACTACTTGGTGCAATACTACAGGTTTCTCTCCATATGACTTGGTGTACAGGAAAAGTTCTGTCTTTCCCATTGAATTTGAAATCAAGACTTTGAAGACAGTTACAGAGGTAAACTTAGATGTGACTGAAGCCTAGAAGAGAAGATTGAATCAATTGAATGAACTTGATGATAAATGTTTAGCTGCTATGGATCAGACAATATTAATCCAACAACAGAGATCCAATTGGCATGACCGATTCATGAAAAAGAAAGTCTTTTGTGAAGGAGACTGGGCATTATTATACGATTCAAGATTCAAAAGGGACTTCAAGGGTAAGTTACACACAAGATGGTTGGGCCCATACCTAGTAGACAAAGTATTTGATAATGGTACACTCTGCCTGGTAACCATTGATGAGAATCGTGCACCATTATTTGCCAATGGTCACAGGATTGCGACTGTACCATAAGCCCATTTCAAAAGACGCATTTACTTCACAGATTGCAGTTGATCTGGATTACCAGTTAGAAGAAGGGAAGGAATCTTTCTCTGCCGCTGTCAATCTTTAGATAATCGTTGTAAATCTTACATAAATTTTTGTACATAAATAAATTGATATTTTTACTATTATTTTTATCTTTTTCCTTTGCACTTCATCAGTTTTTTTAAAGCAAGAATATGTGCAGGGATGTGCCTGAGGAGCAATGTTCATGATCAGGCCTAACGACTAGGTTTGTCCTTTTGTAACTTCCTACATCAGAAGAAAACTCTTTGAATAGTTAGTTGCAGCTGCAACACCATAAAACTTTGCCTATTTTTCCATTTTTCTGCAGCTGTAACACCGTAAAATACCTCACTTTACCTTGTTAGTGCAGCTGCAACACCGTAAAATACTGCCCTTTATCCCATTCTGCGTAGCTGCAACACCATAATTTAATGCCTTTTTCCATCTCGCGCGGATGCGACTCCGTTTAAATTCTGCTCATTTTTTTTACCATTTCCAGCAACTACGACACCATTTCAATCTTTCCCATTTTTACCTCTTCCATTTTTACCATTTTTACCTTTTCTAGTGGTTGCGACTACACCAAAACTGGGTGAGTTTTCTATAATTCATGGTTGTGGCTCCACCAAACTGCTTGATTTCTCTATGGCCCGCGGTTGTGACTCCTCCAATATTGGTAGAACTCTTTGAAACCTTGGTTTGTGACTCCTACAGATCTGGCCCCAATTCCTAATGCTGACAATTCCGACTTACTTCACAACATTCATTATGTTTCCAGCAAGATTGACAAGATGGTTTTGGTCCGCCATGAGAAAAATTAATTACAACACACCTACAATTATGATCAAATTTAAATAGTTGCACTTCACACGCTTTACTATTCTCAAAGGTCACCATTCATTGCATATTTACTAAGGTATGGTTCTGATTATTTACTTGATTAAGCGTTAACTAGATTTGACAACATTAATCATACCTTTCTTTCTATGCCCATTATTACACTCGCATACCGTTAACTGTCCACTTGTACAACTTAATGACCATTTAAGATTATCTGATAACCGCCACCTCTCCTAATTTGCTATAAATTTCCAAACATTTCCATGCTCTTAAATTTGCAAATTTACCCAACTCCACTCTCAGCTGTTCACACATACTCTGTTCTTTAACCTCCATTGTCGAGACCTATAATATGTGGGACTGATAAAGAATTCTGAATTCAAACAAACATGGGTATCCTATCTCGGCATGAACCTCCAAATATGCAAGAACTGAGAAGAAATACTGAAGTTTTTCGCCATTTTTGAAGTTGTGGGCTGGATTGAATTCTTCCAACACCTGAATCGGTTTCATCGAAAGATAACTCTATAATTTGTCCTAAATCTTACAAAAACCCACTCATAGGTTAGGTGGTTACGTATAGAAGTCTCTAAAGCAGTAGTGGCTTAAGTCACCGTCCTTCCTCAGGTGGGAAGAGCCTGGTTTGGTCAAAGAACCACCAATGCTACTGCCTTACACGATTTTCTGATAGAGGGGGAGCAAATTTGTTAGTAAAAGAGAGGGATAGCGTTACAATCACTGCCTCGGCCATGGGATCAAGTAACAGTCTTCCTCAAGAAGTATATCACCTATGAAGGTAGGTATCAAACTATTTATTATTCTGAACATCCTCTATTATCTCGTCTATGCCATAAGGCCTTACTGAACATTCCATTTTATCTATTTAATGACCTACACCATATGGCAGGGTTTGTTAGAACAACCAAGAATCCAAACTCCTCCCTTACCTACCACGGCCTAATCAAACTAATAATATTAAGGGAGTTTACTCAAAGGAACCAAACTTGGGAGCAATTCATTGGTCAAATTTAGATAAACCAAGAACCCGCCCTTTTGCCTAGTGTTCCAATAGAGGCAAAAGTAGAAGTACCTGTACTCTTGGGGGCTATTCAAAACCAAGAGGAGCATACAAATGTACAGATGGGGGGAGGTGAGGAGAAACATGAGGATTAAATTCCCTCCAATTGAGTTTGTGGGGGAGATGAGATTGGATCAGATGATCAGTCAGATGACTAAGTAGAAGAATTGGAGGAAAATGCAAGAGCAAACCCTGTGGAAAGATTAAATAATATGGAAGCTATGACAGTAGAGGCTAAAGATGGAGAAGCATTGGATGTTGCTACAGCTAAAGCCAAGGATATTAGAGCCACAATAACAGAAGGAAACAAGGAGGTATTGATCATTGAATCTTCCTCTAAATGGGGGGGAACTCTGATTGAAGAAGAACAAGAAAACACTAAGATAGAAGATATCCCTTCCACATCAGCTGCAAATCTGGAGATTCCCGCAACACAAAAGAAAAGAAGGAGATCAAAAGAAGAGACACAGGCATCACCACCAATAAGAAGAAAAATAGCCAGGTCGGTTACAAGAGCTGAAGCAACACGAGCAAGATGGGAAACCCTAGAAGCATAGATTGAATTCCCCATTCTAAGAACCAAAGCAAATGATGCCCCATGGGAACCGGCTGGAGAAGAAACTCAAATTGAGGGACTTTTGTATGAAAATGGTCTATTAAAATAATAAGTATAGTCACTTCGGAAATAACTATAAAATTGGAAGGAAGCATGCAAGAAGCAGGTAGAAAGGAAGCTGCACACACTGGTTGAAGTTGCAGACTGATTAGAAGGATCACCTCCTGTTGAGGATGGTGAGGAGGAAGAAAGAGTGGTTTGCCATGTGTTTGGAGAAATATTTAACTAGTTAGACTACAAAGTCATAGTTCATGCCTTTGTGACACAACAACTTGTACACGTAGTTGTGGAAGAACAAGGACAAGAAGCAACTAAGATAGAAGTGAGGGATGCATAAATGTTCCCTGGTATAGAAAAGGGGGAAAATGAACAATTACAGTGACTCTTGAACCGTATCAGGACACAAAATTAATAGAAATGGAACCCCAGCAGCAGGAAAATGAGGAATAACCAAGATGTTGTCACACAAGAACCAACATCCCTAGAAATTTCTTTGGAGCTTCTCATGCAGTAAGAATTAATCAATCCCGAGATGGATATAATTCCTGATTTGGATTTAGGAAAGGATGAAAAAATGCAATCACAATCCTCGGGGGACACTAAAATCCTCAAAGAATAGCTCCATATTGAAAAAGACGTGGAAGTAACACTAGAACCCCAGGAGCATGAAGAAATAGAAGGGTAGGGCTCTATTACATAAGAACCAGTGGCCTTGCAGTTGGCAATTAGGAAGATGGGGAGATCAAAATTCAGGAAGAGGTTGCCACACAAGAACCAACACCTTCACAATCAGCTGCTGAGGTTGCTATAGGATAACTCCAAGGAGAGGATGTTGTTACACAAGAACCAGCATCCCCAGAAGTTGTTTCATAGACACATATGTTGAAGTTGTTGTAGGAGAACTCCAAGGAGAGGATGCTGTTACACAAGAACCAGCATCCCCAGAAGTTGTTTTTGAGGCACCTATGGTTGAAGTTGCTGTAGGAGAAATTCAAGGAATGGATGTTGTTACACAAGAACCAACACCCCCAGAAGTGATTTCAAAAGTATCCATGCATGCAGTATAGGATGTTCAAATTGGAACATCAGATGATAAGGTATGGACTCAACTTCCTCAAAATTTGTCAATTTGGATTCTGATAATGAAGAGCATGCTGAAGATGAATAAATTCATAGGATGACAATATAACTCTCAATCCTAAGAATAGAAGTGAGGAAGTGGAGGATTCAGGTGGAGAGGTGTCAAGAAGGGATGGTTTCCCTTGCTGAACATAGGAAGACCATCAACGAATTGAAGGAAATATGGGCAGAAGAACTCATGTTCTAGAAACTCCATTGGGAAGAGATATAGAAGGAGCTAAAGGAGTTGAAAATTTTCAAATCCATGCAGGTGGAAAAATATTAGTTGTATACTCTTTCTTAGGAATTGTTGGGTACTAGAGTACCATCCTCCTCTTACCCTGTGTTTTTGTTTGAGAAGTTCATATGGTTTAAACTGAGGGCTATAAAAGAAGGTAGACTGTATGAAATATCAACCTCAACTAAATTGCTGGAAACATTTATGGAAAGTAGCTTTGAGGAGCAGAACTTGCTTTGTGAGCTTTATTTGCATGAGTTGTCTTGTCACTTGGATCACCATTCGAATCCTACCCCTTTCTTAGGTGATGTTCAGTTGAGGGATTTTTCCTCCTTTATTAGCAATCATGTTTAGTGGGGAATATCCTTCCAAATTTTCTCTCATAATGAGTCCCACTCTAACCTTTGGATTCAAAGCGAACCTCAAAACCCTTGTCTTCTCCTTGCTCATCAGTAGAATCTACTCACATGTCCCATCAAAACTCAGCAGATGATGGAACTTGAAGAAAAGGTTATCTCTACTTGTGTCAGCCAGATTTCCAAGCATCAACAATTGGCTTTGGAAGGTAGCCAGCACAGATGGCAGGATGCCTCTTCAACCTTGACAAATAGAGATCCCTACTTTTACAGGGATTTTAAACATGCCGTTTCCAAGGTTGAGGGATATGTTGTATGCATGAAGGAATGTGGAGTTAATTGGATGGGACTCAAATTCAAATTCCCTCTCATCTAGTGGCCAACAAAACCATACAGGGAAGACTTCTTATTAACAAAGGTAGAAGAGAATATGTGTTGGAGATATTGGGTTGTTCATAAGGGATTCTTGGAAAAATAGGGAACTCATGAATTTCGATATAACTTTTCTTCTCTCCATGAACGAAGTACAATGTCGGATTCAGATTCAGACTAATGGACGTTGTTGCATGGGGACATGCAACATGATAGTTGGGGGGAGATGTTGGGCCCAAAAATTACCCCTTTTTTACCACCTTTACCTACCTCTTTTTGCCTCATCTTACTCCATTATGTACACTAAATAGATGTTTTTCCTTCACTTGGTCCCTCAATTCATACAGGTATGGTTAATCATTGTCTTATCTTATTAATGCTTTGGATTGTTGTAATCAGGGATCTATATCTTGAATTATGCTAACATATGGTGGTTTTATAAAGATAATTCGATATGTAAAGGATACAGGCGTATCAGGATGAACATGCTAAGAGAGGGATGAACATTCATTGCTAAGATAATTTCCATCCATTCCATCGTTTCCCAAACAATGCGGTCAAAGGATACTATTCCACATAAGCTTACAAAGGTAGCTGCAACAGATTCGGATGCAACAATATGTCGCTGCTCAAGAATAGTTGCAATCAATGGAGTATCTTCTCGATTGATCATGATTGTCATTTCTGGCTCGTGTAACAACCTTCCTATATTTTCTTCTTCTATCTTTCCATAGTTGTAACAACTTATCGTAATTGGGGCAGCCTAAAAATCAGAGATCTTCATGGCTTCCTGATATTAGTGGGAAGAAGTTATGATTGTAATTGTATGAATACTGGCAACTATTCCAAGCCAGGGATTGGAAATTAATCGAATATATTGTATAATCTGTGACAGGGGTTGTGTGTTCATCTTGCCATTTTAATACAAGGAGTTTGATTCTTCAGATCTCAGCGTTTTAACATGTGCTACTTCTAGTGTCTCTGTGCGAAGGATGGGCGCGCCTTCCCATAGGGATTGCTAAGTTAATTAGGTATTTTATTTATTATGTTGTGTGGTTTGAATCTTATGATAAATTCATTTATTTATAGTAATCTGCAACAGTCATCGATTTATCATGGGTTCCTTTGAATGATCAGTAATTGCATCCCCTATAAATTGCAGTGGTGTGGTGTGACTGTCGATTGTGTAGGTTAACTTTCTCTTATGCAATTGTGTGATAGCTGTGATAGTCTTGTTCATCCCTAGTTCTTTCAATTGTTGTTTTATTTAGATCTTTGCAGTTCATCCCTTTACATTTATAATTGTAGAACTTAATTCCTGCACCTTGAGTTCCTAGATTAAGTTGAATTAAGATAGTTGATATGGATCTTCAGATGGTTTGGTAATTGAGGATTTAACTTTCTACAAAAGTAATCTAGATGTATATTTCCTGAATCTTTTAATTCTAGGTTAAGGATTGCAAGAAGGTATTTGTGATTGCATTCTTAAGAAGGTAAGCTATATTAAGTAGATCATGGGATGAGTTGGGATGAATAGGAAAGTAGGGTAACTCATTTACAGCATCAACTACTTAGTGTTTAAAGCATATACAGTGCGCTTTATCCTTGAAATAAAAGACTTCCCTAAGTTGACAATTTATATTGAACACTCTGTATGTTGGCTTTAATTAACTTGTATATAGGGTTCCCAACAATCATGCTCTTCAAGAATGTTAATCACCCTCACCATCCATGTGTTGAAGTTTGATGTTCCTTCAAGTCGGTCTTCTTGTCAGATGTAGATTGATGCCATTGCTTCAAGCTCTTGCTCAAGACTTCAATATCTATGAAGGTTTAGAATGTTTTCACAAAATGAAGCTCTTGCACTCCCTTTCTCTGATACCATGTCAATTTTTGAGCAATAATGGAAGATTATTGAGGTTTAAAACTTTTATCAGTGATATACTGAGGACATGTAAAAATTAACTAATGAATCAGACATAATAATTCAATCCATAAGACACAAGATGTACCTTGGGAAAACCCTCCTAATCTAGAGGATGAAAAACTCAAAAATCATTTGCGTATGATAGATAATTGTAGAGAATGATTTTACAACACAAAGAATATTACTGGATAAGAGATATCAAAGAATCACTAAAGAATAGAGATCACTCAGAACACTGTCTTAACCTTTCCAAGTGCATAACAATTAAATAACAATATATTCAGTCATACAATGAGAGGTAGCCAATGGTTGCATGTTTTTAGGAACTGTGAACATGGTTGGCATGGTGTGCACTATTCACACATTATCCTTTTGCACCTTCCTTGACTTGTTTCCATATTATCACCTCGAAATTAACTTCCATTAATTCACTGAGTGTTAAAATCCTTTAAATGAATGTGAACTTATTGAACTTAAAACTCAATCATCAACTAACTTCTTGTCAATTAGTTAGGAGTTTAACATAATGTCTGTATTGCTTCACCATTTGTTCCATCTACAAACAAACACTTCACATAATCAAGGAGTAGATTCATTAATTAAATGAAACTTGTTTTCACAACTGGGACTTAACTGATATATTTTCAATTTGAGTTCACTTGAGGTCTAACAAGGGAAATTCAAATCCTTACTCTATCTCCATGCTCATCTCATTTATCATTAATCAAATTATGTATCATCCATATGTGTTTAATTAATTAATCATCTTTATCATATCATACTTAGAGCAATTGTTCCATACCTATGATCATATGTATTACCCTAGGTGATATAGTCATATGCTAAAGTAATTCATTGTACTGAGGAATATTCTTATGCTTTAAAGTTATATTTTGATATGGTAATTTATGTTCATTGTTCATTGCTTAAATTGAGATAATGTAGGGCCTAAACTAGCAAGAAAGTGATATATTTTATAGTTATGCCTAATTTCTTAGTGGTGTTGTAGGCCTTTGTATTTCAACCTGCATAAAGTACTGACTAATTTCTCTAGTTTCATGTTATCCATTGTTTACCTTTGTGTGTGTTCCATTATCATATCACACCTCTTTATGACATTTCTATATATTTATTCTTCCTAAAAGCATATTTCTCCCAAACTAATTTAACAAAAATAAGAATTGAATTTTGGATTAATTTAAAAGATGCATTTGAGGCTTAGAAATTGATTCCAAATGCTTCTTGGTTGTCTCATTACGAGGATGAAATATCACCATAAATTAGAGAAAAAATAATGAAGTGGAAACTCTATCAAAAACCTCTCAGGTTAAACTAAACCTTTACACAATATCTAGCATCATCATCATTTGTTTTAACAAACCTATATAAACTGTTCAAGATCATTTGAATGGAGGAAAAACCTATTGATCCTATAGGAGGTTACTAAGTTAATATTTTTACCCTTTATTTGAAACTTAAACATATTTAATGAAAATACTTTCTAAGTACTTTATTCATCAATTAATCAAAATAGTCCAATTATTTTTAAGTTTCAAAATAAAATTGTACAAAGAAGAGTGAGAGTAGAATGGGAATGATTGATAGGATTTGTGCATGCTTCGGAATTGAATTCCATGTTGAATTCTATTCATCTCAGATTTAATCTCCATGTCCTTATCAAAACACTAGGCAACTAGATTCCCACCCATCGCCTAATAATACTTTTATTGTCCACGCACCTTGCCCCAAGGTATTGAATACAAGTAATGGTGGGAAGTATCATAACACCAAATTGATACTTATAAGAAAGTATGCATCATGGATTTATAGATTTTTTAATTTATATCCAAACCATTTATATTTATAGCAATGACATTTAGATCGAAGGATCTTCGATGAAACCATAAACATTGCATAATACTATGATCAATTTTAAATATGATAAATGCAAGTATACTCGTAAATAGACATAAACTTACTTCACCCAAAAATAATTTGAAATACAATGGTATAATGTTCTAAATTTATTCTGGGGGTTGATATTTCTTCATGCTCCAGCATATCCTGGTCATATCCTTCATTATTGTAGGTTCTCCTCATCTCGTATGGTCTTCTCTTGTGGCATCATGTCTCGGTTGCAACAGGACTCTCTCCTATCCTCTACCTCTTCTCTTGCTGAAACATTACTCCACCTCGCCTAATACCACTTCCTTCCTTAGCTTGCCTCACAGTCTCGTCATAAATTCCATCCATCTACCCTGTATCCACCTTGTCTCCGTGATACTTGCAGCCTACGCATACCAGGGATATACTCTTTAGAGTTCATCTTCAATATGACTTTTTTGTAGATGAGCATCTTAATGGACAATTGAAAATATAAAACAAACCTGCGTCTTGGTCCTTTGAAGAATTCCCTTTCTATGTCACTGTAATATTTAACTGTATCAAACATGAATGTAGTGATGTATCCCTCCAAGATGCCATCAAGCCAAAATTCAACAACCCTTAACGCTCTGTTATTTACCTCTTGCAACTGTTGGATCAATTATGGAGTCCAGCGAGGTGGTTCACCTACTTCGAAGTTTGTCTTATGATAGGTCAAACACGCCAACCACTCATACAAGATGATCTGAAACTCAGAGAAAATTATCTGTGTGTATTGGAATATAGGTGCCTTTCCAGCCACTTCTAGGTTGTTACTCCATAGTTTTGATTCTCTTTCTCAGCAAATTCTTGTTCCTTCTGGTCAAGCCAATCTTGTATTTCTTGTCTTGTAGGATTCCAAAACATGTCCTCCTTCTGCATGTGCTATGGTCCTAGTAACATAATCATTTGTTGACGCAGATACGTCAACAGGGATTCACTCACTGTTGACACCCTTAAAGCAATGATCTCCCTGAGCACCAACACAGACAGGTTTTACCTTTCCCAGCAACACATGTAGAGCAGATGAAGTCTCACTCTAGATGTTCGAGGGAGAACTGTTGGAACCAAGTTTCCATATTAAGAAGGAGGATCGTGCATCTGATTTCATATTATCACAACATTATTTAGCATATCTAAGCATAGGCTTATACCTTAACAGATTCATACCGTCATTTAGTCGATCACATCAATATACTTATATCACAACAAAAATATCGATGCAAAAACAGATCTACCAACATAGAATCATTCATAATAGGAAAGCATCTCATCATTCAAATATAAACATCGTAATGTACTATTCATTCACATTCACATCGCAGAAAACTGGAAAACAAGAAGATGAAAAAAAGTACAATGTTTATGTCCAATCTTTTTCATGTCATATTAACCTTTTCATCAAAACATAGTTCCACACTTCCGCTCTTACAAAGGTTCGATCTCAAGATTATCAAAATATGATACCCCTAAATACATCTCAACATTTTCAGTCCTAGATATTTTTATAGGCTTGTGCCTTTACATTGGTGGTCCATTTAAGTCAGCTTCCTAACTACTTGGGCCAAAATCTACAAAATAATGACCAAAAACTACAAAACATGACCAAAATATACAAAGTGTGGTCAATCCTCCTTGCACTCCATCCTTTTCCTTACGCAGCAAACTTGACTTTGTATAGCATCCTCAATGCTGCACAGCTACTTACCCTCAAAACTACCTTCCAAAAAAAATTTATAATACTATATGTCATTATATAAGGAAGTATTATTATAAACTGATAAATCTTCTTCTTTCTCCTTGTGAACAATATTTTCCCAAGTTTACATACTTGGGTACCACTTCGGTTCTTATAAGAATCAACTCGTATTGCATAAATGAACTATTTGTCTTAACATTTGCAGGTCTCTTGAATTTTCTGTTTAAATCAAACATGTCTTCTAATGTTCTTACTCCCTTGGGTATGAAATTTCCACTTTGAAGAGTTGCTTGATGCTCTTCATCATCAATCACCGAGTCCTTGAAAGTTTCATAATTTGTTATAAAATCTATTATTTGTTGATCATCATCGAACACTCTCGAATTTATGACATTGTCTGGAATACATGGCCTAAAAATCAATTCAATAGAGCATTTGTTATTAGTAGGTACTAACCTTGTTGCAGAAACAACTTAAAAATCAGCTTCTGTGTTTTGCAATCTAGGAGTTGAATCGATATTAAAGGCATTGAAATTTGCTATAAGATCCCATACTTCGTTTTGGTAGCCTTTTAAGTGTGGTGAAAGACAATGGATTGTGTTTCTAATTTGTCTAAAAATTACTTCAAAATCACCAAAAACATTTAAATTTTTAACTTTGAGATCAATGCATTTCCTCAAACCCTAGACTAGAGCTTCATATTCAACTGTTTGATTCATCCATTCAAACTCTAGTTGTCAAGAGAGAAAATTCTTGTCCTTTTCAGGATCAATCAGGACACAACCTGCTCCTGATCCCTCTTGTGTTTTCGAACTATGAAAATATAAAAACCAAAATCTATCTTCTACATGTACTAGATTAGTGTTGCTTTCTAAGTTAGAAAATAAGTTAACTATATTACAATTGATATCATTAGTCCATGAAAAATGAAGGAGCTCGGAATATGTGTCTGATTCAGTACTGGCTTCTTCGACTTGGTAGTTTCCAGGTTCAAGTTCCAAAACATAGTTACCCAAGACTGACGGCGAGAAATTTACAGGCTCATTTTTTCCTTCCAATTGAGTTACGTTGAGTTTCATGTGAGGCTCTCTTATCACCTTAATTTTATTTTGACTATTATTATATGACATCCACATGTGTGACCAATCAGTTGCAAAATACCCATTCAGTTTTGCAAATCAATCCCTACTCAAATAAAGACGATAGTCTTCTGGTATATCAACCACCATAATGTCTATAAACTGACATACTCTGTCATCTACACACAACCGAGTCAGCACATTTTTCATTTCTCCTCTTACCTTGACCACAAATATATCTAACTAGATTATCTTACATGAAGACGATGTAGGTCGACCAATGATATTTTGACACACTGAAAGAGGAATGCCATTTGATGAAGCTTGAGAATCCAGTAAACAATTGTGCACATTATAATTGAAAATCTCAAAAGAAAATAGGAATGGTTTAGTTTGAAATTTGGACATCCCTCCAATGCTAGCTTCATTGATTTCTTTATCATTTTGAATGTCATCCTGGGATTTACTGGGTTGGTGGTCAAAAGCTTCTAGAAGATTCTTTCTCTGCTGGGGTAAATTGCACATTTCAAATAAAGAGACATTTGATTTCGTTTTCTTAATGTCCTCCACTATATCATACCCCATATCACAATCCACTGAACATTTCTTATTGTTTTCGGTTGTATTTTCCACAATCTTTACAGGTGTATTCACTAATGGACCTTATCTTTAAAAAAAAATCATATTTAGATGTCATTTGAGTGTTACTGCTCATTTTCTTCATACTTTCTTGAGTCTTCCTTATATTAGGTAGTATGGATGTATTATCTATGACGGGTACTTTACTTCTAGTTGACACATTTAATGATGAAAGTTGGATTTCTTCAATAGGTTCTTCTTCATCTAGTCCAAGTGTAGGTGCACAATCCCATAAGACCATTGTGGTTTCATGGATTTCTTTTGGTTCATTCATTTTTTCTTATTCTACCCCAGGATATATTATTTGAGCATCTAATATTTGATTCATTAACAAAGTCATTGAGTTAATCCATTGTGGAAAACTCTTTTCAAAGTGAGGTTCTTGATTTTAAGTGTAGAAATGATCAATTCCTACTTCATTCAGATTTAAAACAAAATAATTATACATAGGTGGTTGGGATGTTCCAATTTCTTCTCTTTTCTTAGGATAAGGTTTGAATTATTTCTTACATGCATTTGCTTCTTTATCTTTTTCCAGATCTACAATCTTACTTGATAACTTTTGAACCATTTTAACTACATTCTCCAACTCAGTTGAATGCTCTTCCATGGGTCTCATTAGCAGTAGAGGTTTTTCAACACTAAAATTCTTTACATGTGGTTCTGTAGTATGTTTGTTTATGCTATCAAGTTCATCTTCTACTTTATTTTCTTCTTCATAATTTTCTGCCAAAGTAGGTTTTACTGCCCTATTGACAAAAATTGCTATGCTAGGACAGAGTGCTGAAGTGTAGTACTCTATTAAAGTTTCTTCAATAGGCCTTGGTGTAGTGCTGAAATTATTTAGATGAGCAACAAACCTCTGACTGAAATCTTGCAACTTCTCCTTTTTATCCATCCTCAGGGATAACAATTCTTTCATGAGAGTGGCAATAGTTCGTTGACCACTAAATTTACTTCTAAACAGTATTTCAAAATTATCCCAATTTGTTATTGAGTTTGCTTGTAAACTGAAATATGAAGCAAATGCTTTAGCTTAAAAGGTTTGAGGAAAATTCTACATACCACATCTTCATGTTTTACTGCCAAAATTTCAAGGGCCAAATAGAAGCTTTGCAGGTGGTCATCTACTGAAATTCCTTTTCCAGGGTCAGATTTAGGTAAATCCTTTTCAATATTTTGAGGAAAAGCATGCAAAGGAGAAGTCAAGTTGAGTGGTGTTCTGGCTGTCCAAGCCGATGATGGATTAGGATTCAAAGGTTGATTAGCATTTACATTTCTAGCCATGATTCATGGAGGAGACTGTGGTGGATACTAAATAGGTGTCTCTAATGGAGATCGAAAAACTAGAGAATCTGGTCCCAACTGATCGATTGGTTGAACGATTTCTTGTGTGGACAAGTTTACCAACTCCTCCAAATTTCCCACCAAGATTGAATATTCAGTATAAGTAGGTACTCTCCTGGGAGCTTTCCTTCTGGGTAAGTCAAGGATTGCTTTCAATCCTCCAAGATTCTTTACATATGACCTTGTATGTCTCCTACAGTCATCAACTACTTCTAACAGGACAAGAAAAATGTGTTATGTACTTCCTAATCCATATTTTAATGTCTCTTCAGGAAGGAAATTCTCAGGAAAATTATTTTCAGAACTATCACCAATGGAATAATTTCTAGGAAATGGATTTCCTTGGCCAACCATGCATTGGAGGCCCTCCTTCTAGCACTAAAACTATTGATTAATGGAAAATCACGAGTACCCATAGTAGGAATTCTCCCCAATAACTGATCCCAACTAGACCATTTAATATTTGGGATGGGAATTCCATCTGGTTAGTGGCCCGAATACCATAGAATTAAAGAAATTTTAAATATGTTTTACCGGTTGCATCTCGGTCAACCATTTATGTATTTTAAGGGATGAAATGAAACTTCCTATATTAAATGTAGATGATTTCCAAAACAAGAATCTCACAAGTAGTTAGCCACTGGTGAGCAGCGCAGGGCCTCAACTCTTGTCTTACATGAATCAACAATCACCCAAAGAAAAATACAGTTAAATTATTCTAAACCATTCTAACTATTTGAACTATCCCCAGGGAGTAGATTTTATAATTAACATGAGTAATGTACTATAAAGTGGCTAATTGAATCCTATAAATAGTTGATTAAATTGAATAGAAACAATTACAATAGAAGGAAATTATGAACAAATATAGCTCTGTTAAGTGAAAAACATTCATTACTCATTCTATTGCACAAGATTCATAACAAAAGATAAAATCATTCATAAACAAAAAAATAATTCAGCAGGTCAAGAACGATCTCACAGATTGCACAACATGCTAAAACAAAAAAGATTAATCATTTAGCAATCCACACAACCCATTAAGGAACTCATACAGCCCTTCGATGAGAAAAAAATTGGTTCTCTTTATTTATAAAAGAAGTAGTTCTCATACAAATAGCTTCAACATAGATGCGCTAGAAAATTTCCCTTTCTAATCCCTAATCTACCCCTATTTATACTTTTTACAATTGAGTCTTGGGCTGCTTCTTCCTTTTGAGTTTCCTTAACTCTTCGATGCACAAAACTTTGTCTTCTAGTGTACTACACTAGGAAAATAGAAAATAATAGATATTACATAAATTTTCCACATGGAGATAAAACAATTCTTATATGGGCCCAACTAGCCTCTTAATAAAACTGCCCCATGCATGGGCTTCTTCTCTGATGACTCAATAGTCTACTGGCTCTAGAAAACGTGCAACCACTTCATGTTTGGATAGATGGGATTCTATCTCTTTTGCCTTTGGTGAGGTCTCCATCAACAACTTCTCAAAGAGATATTTATGAACTGATGCTTGTATAACCCAAATTCTAATTGCTTCCTCGCCAATGTTCTCGATCTTCTAAGCTTTCCTCATCTGTCTGCAGCTTGTCCTGAAGATTCTTCAGATGTTGGTCTCTATCTAGAAAATCTTGTACTTGAGTGGTTGTCGAAGTTTGGAATTTATTTTGTGTTGTGCACATTTTCTCATATAATTCATTACACTTTTCCATAGTTTTTTCAATTGATGTGCTCAATCTTGCTGCTACTTTGCTACTGAAATTCAAAAGTGCCAATTCCATCTTCAATCCTCCTACATTATTTTGAGGGATGTTTTCCAGAAAGGCTAAATGAGCTTTGATCCAAGTCAGTTGGATTTGCACAAGTTTTGGAAATTCTGATAACCTTTTCCTGAACTATGTTGAATCATTTGCTATCTGCTTTAGTCTAGCATCTATCTCTCTAATCTTATAGATTTCTTTTGCCATTTTTAGTTGAGCCTAATTCACTTTCCTTTGCAACAAACATACTTGATTTCAGAATGGAGTAACATTGGGGTTATTTGTAATTAGATATCTTGATTTGTTTCTCTAGCAGACTATTCTGGGTCTCTAATTCTTTTTCTTGTTGATCGACTGCGGCTTTTTGTATTTCCAACTCTACAATCTTTCTTTCAAGGTCTATTTTTTCTCTGTCGGTGATTTCATTTGATAGTTTAATGCATCCTTATCTAATTCTAGAACTTGGTATGCTTCCTTAAGCTTCTCAAACTTAGAGAAAGTATATCATGCTTTATTTTTAGTTCTTGTATGTCTCCTCTTTCTTTCCTCATAGTTTCCTTCATATGGGACATTCTTTATTTATAATAATCAACATCCTCTACCAACTTACTGAAATTACTGTATTTTCCATCACCACAACTTCTACAGGATGATCCCCTACTTTCAACCTTCTTTCTATCCTTATTACAATTCTCTTCTTTATTTTGTCAAAGAAGATTGTATTTAAGTCAGCCATGTCATGTGCATAAGATGGGATGAAAAGTATCAATCCAAGCTCTATCGAGGAATATTGGATTTCCATCATTATGCTACCAGATGGGACAAAATAATCCATTGGGTTGTCATTGGTTTGGTCTTGCTCTTGATTTTCTCTATCCTAACCTGCTCTTTCTTTATCAGTTCTTCAGCTGCCCTTTCTACTTCTTCTCTTGCTCGTTCAACTGATTCCCTTTGCATCCTTTCATCCTCCTCCCTCTGCCTATGTTCTTCTTCTTCCTTCTACTTTTGTGATTCCTCATCTAATGGTTTCTGTGCTTCCTGTAATAACCTTCGGGACTCCTCTTCCTTTTTCTTTGCAGCTTCTTCTTTCTTCTTTTGTTTCTTAGCAGTGTTGCTACTTCTTCCTTTGATTCCTATGGTCATGATTTTCTTCTTGAATATTTTGCGTAAAGAAGCCACGTTGCATTCATTTTGGTATAACTCCTCGTCTTTATCACAATGATGAATGTATTCAAAGTGTACTCCCACAGATGTATAGTATTATGAGACCTTGTCCCAGGAATCATTTCTACGAAAACGTTTCTCTTCAAAATGGAAGTTTTATAGTTCTCTTACGAATTCTGGTGCACTCTTTACCTTGGTAAACTTATAACTACCAATGCAAAATGGTAGCAGTGGGCAGGAAACTTTCTTCATATTGAACGAGAAATTTCTGATTCCGTCTATGTACAACGGCCTCCCCACCTTCTTCTGAATAACATAATCAGTGGCATATTTTGGTAGCAAGGAATGAGCTTTGGATCCTCCATACATACTTAAGTACAAAACCTCCTCGGAGAAAAAATATTCCCCATATTCACTCACCCTCTCTAATGCTCCTTTAGACATGCACTTGTCATCTCTAAGAAATATTAGTTTGTATAATGACATCAAAAAATATTCACAAATATTCTTGTAGAAACTATAATACTTATGTTCCCATAATATTTGATAAGCAGAGTAGATAGGAATCCCTGTGGGATTCCATTTTCAATTTAGCGCCAATAAAGAATGGGTGCATAAGATGCAATCAATTAAGAAATAGCCCATATACAATTTTGAATTCCAGTCAAACCCCCCTGTGCTGTAGCTATACAGGAAGATAGGTTGTTTGTCATGATATCTTCCCAATTGAAGATAGTAACTTGCATAGCCACATAATATATCAATGGTATCTATCTTATCTTATAAAAATTCCCATTTTCTTGACCGAAGATCCGATTTAACATCAGAGAAAATATTTGGTATGGTGTACATATGCTGGCAGTTTCGTATTCTCCTGAAGGTTTCTAGCGAAACTGCTTCTCGAATACCATCATTTTCTTCACACATTCCAACACATCCAAATCCATCTCCTTTATCCATTTATCTATCATGTAAACCTAGGGTGCAGGCACCTTCAATGCTTTAGTTATATATGAAGGGTTGAAAGCAACAAAACACTGTTTTTCTGAATTACCTCGACGTATGGAAAACGTTCAGGGTGCATAGACACTTTCATGATTGTGCATTTCATTATATTTACATATACTAGATGTCTTTTAAACCTAAGTTCGGAACAACCTGGTCTTTGATCATCTGATAGATCTGAGCCAATCTGAATTCTGGTTCTGCTTCAGGAAAGGATTTAGTATCTTCATAGATAATTTATATCCTAGGTAAAACCTCTACATCTTAATATTCTCTCGTGGTCTTGGCATTCTTTTTCCCTTTCTTAGGCATGATGTTATACGCGGATTGATACTGTAATAAACACACCAAAATATGTCTTAGAGTTATTGTGATCTCCAACATACATGCATTATTAATAAGATATTGAGATGATCAAAAGAAAATGTAACAAAACGAATGAAACTTCAGATGATAAACATGAGATTGCATTAGAAAAGAATCCATTTATCAATTCATCTTCGAACATCTCAAAAGACTCTACGATATGAAGCAAAGGTTTTTAAGCTACTCCAAAAACCAGAAAGTGAATCCCACGTCACCACTAGATTGATTCAAATGTAAAACATCTTATGCTGCATGGGTTTAGATTTCAGATTTTGAAAAACAACATTCATCCGCGGCTTTCTGCTCAAGATCATTTTGCACACCCCCTCATTAAGTTGTCTTACCGGCTTGAATTCAACACTTTACTCTTAAAATAACACTGTCAGGGAGTCTTCTCATGGGAGCCAATGGAAAACCCCACAAAGGCCAATTGCCATGGACAACATGGGTAGGTTTGAACCCTAAAATAAACCCGGGGAAAAAATCTTCATACCCTACATCAGCCAAAGGGGAGACCTCACCCAACTGATGTATAACACAATAGACCATGCAAGGCATAGTTGGTGAAACGCTCAACTGGCCAAAACATGGCTACTAAACTAGTATGACATAACTATACCCATGGCCTGAGCGGCAAGGATGGGTTGCGCGAAGAAGGTAATAAAACTCCCTATGGTCATGCTAGAAAAGAAAATGATAAATCCAAGGGCTCATGGCATGAACAACTTCAGAAACGTATTAGAGGCCTGAGAACCCTAAAAATAAATGGAAAGGAAAACCATGGGGTCAAGTAAGGATTTTAAAACAAAAAATGATACAAAAAACCCTAAAATCATTCACGCAAAACCACTTTTCCAAAATAAAATTAGCAAAACTATGACTAGGATGGATCTTGGACATCTGGACAATATACTCGAAACATCCGGGTAAGTTGCAGATGCATTGGTTAGGTTCATCATTAGATCTTAGACGACTGGAAAATATATTGTCAGTCCGTCATACCTGGGCCCATAGAAATCGACACAGATAGACCGCTTGAAAGAGCGTACCAGCTATTTGAGAGCATGGTGTCGACCATCCAGGCATGCCTCCAGGAAACCAAAGAGGAAGAGAAACAGGAGACTGCCTGACTACTACTGGCATAACACACTGCATTCTCAGAGGCATACAAAGTGCTACAGGACCATATGTAGGAGTCTGTCGTCACCGAAGAAGTCTTAAGAGATTGGCCTACTCACTATGGGAAAGTCTATCAACAGACATGACAGACTCGGTAAGGCATTCAGGCTTTGGAGAGCAGGAAGAACACGGAGGCAGCACTTAGACCGACCATAGAAGAACAGATAGTGCTAGAAACCCACAAACTACAGAAACTAGAATGGGAAGCACATCAGTGGGTGCAACAAGCTCTTCCCAACTTAGAGAAAGTTGACATCATCTTCCCACAGATGAAGTGACTCATCAAGACTGCAGAAGAGCAGAACTAGTTCATAGGCCCCAACATGGAAAAGATAGCGGAAGTCCCCATCTCAGAAAATATGTCGGTTCTGTCGAGCTTAACCACATTAACCATCGACATCCAGAAAGCTTTGCAGAGTTGGACAGATTTCGAACATCACCTTGCCATCATAGCTCCAGCCATTGTTGAGGTCTGTGTACAGAAAAGACCAACCATCTGTCTTCACAGTTCACCACAATGAAGTTTTGAAGGACCAAACAAACCTATTTTTGGCACCTCCCTATTTCTTCGAGACGAAGAAACGTTTTGTTCGTGGGGGAGATGTAGAAGGAGCAAGTCGACAAAGTCAACTTGAACGAAGACCGACTTAGTCGATCAACTGACTAAGCTGATGGGCTGACTTAGTCGATCAACTGACTAAGTCATTCGATCGACTAAACCAAAATATTAGGTCAGCTAACTAAAACTCGTGTCAATTCACCGAACCGACAAGTAGTTATTTTGTAACTGTTTGTAAATTGTATATATTAGGCTGTTGAGCCCAGGGATGATTTTAAGGAAGCATACTTATTTAAAAGTGTATNGGGCTTCAAAAAATGCAAAATGGCGAATCTTTTTTGGGAGAAAAACATGGAAAAATAGCCCACTGGGCTAAAATTCGCCCCTAAAATTATCCCTGGTTGAGCCAAACGAGAACTCAGTTCAGTTCTCTGCATTGTATGGACTCACTATAATAATATAATCTGTTTAATCCTAACTGTTCTTATCTCTTTTCTCTGTTTGATATTTATGTATGTTTTAGTATGTATTATTGGTAACCTTATGTGATCTGTGGTATTACAACAGTGAACTTGCTATCATACATCAGCATCAGGTATCCTTGCTGAAAGTGTTTGTTCTTTATATCTCAATCATGCCAATATTTATGTCGATGCTTCTCAATGCGCTGGTGAAAACATGCAACAAAGCAATCTTCCTCTAGCTGTTTCAATTGTGCTAGGAGTTCTTATAATTCTCCTTCATCGTCCATTCATGTCGTTGTTGTAATGCGCAAACTAAGAACAATATACTCCATTGGAATGACTTCCTCCTTCCCATACACCAACTTAAATGGTGTCTGCACTGTCAATATTTTGCAAGCAGTGCGATATGCCCACAAGACTGCTAGAATATTCAAAACCTAGTCATTGTGGTTCGCATTACATACCTTTGTAAGCACGAGCTCCAAAACCTTGTTGAATGATTCAATTGTCCCATTTTCTTGTGAGTGATAAGGGGTACTCTTCTTATGTTATATTTGAAGCTCCTATGTTAACGCACTGACAGTGAGATTGATGAAGTGACTCCCTTGATTGCTCATTAATAATTTTGGACAACCAAATTGGGTAACAACATTGTCAAACCAGAACCTTGTTGTTGTTGCAGTGGTGAAATATACAACTGGTGTAGCCTTCACCCATATCATCAAATAATATATTACTATGATGATGTACCACACACTAGTTTGCTTTCCAGTTGGGTTTATTGGTCCCACAAAATCCACTTCCTATTTGTCAAATGGTTACACTATCACATGAGGTAATAGTGCCATCTCATCCCTTCCTGAAGGTTTCCCAGTCCTTTGACAAATGACTCAAATCTGCGCATAGTCTGTTGCATCCTCGTTGAGAGTTGGCCACTAAAGACATGTAGGGAGCACCTTCCTAGTGGTAGCGTGACCTCTATAGTGTCCACCTGCAACTACCGCATGTGTTTCTTCCAAAACCTGCCCCTGTTCATGTGGTAGGACAAATCATCGCAAGATCTTGTCTTGTCCTAGATTATAGAGTTCTCTAGCGATCAATTGGAAAACCGCAGCTCGAACAACCAACTGCTTCTTCTGACTCGTAGTAAGCCATTCTGGTGATGTTCGCGTCACCAAAAACTGAACTATTTTTTCACAGTAGTCGTCAACCATTCAAACTTTGAATAGTTGTGCATCAGGTAAGCCATTTTCAATGCTGGTCGGTTCTTCTCCTGTCTCAATTCGTGATAAGTGGTCTAGGCCTGCATTCAAGCGACTCGGTTTCATAATTATCTCAAAATGAAACTCTTGGAAAAGAAGTAGCCACCGACATATCTGCTTTCCCAACACATGCTTATTAACTAGGTATTTCAAAGTAGAGTGATCCATGAACATCTTGAAGTGACCTCCCAATAGGTAATGTCAAAAGTTTTGTAGTGCATATACCATTTCCTACCCTTCCCTCTCTGTCGTAGTATAATTATTCTCAGTAGATGACAACTTCTGACTACCGAAAGTAATCAGGTCATCAATATAACCTTCACCTAGTTGTGTCAGCACCACATCAAGCGCAGTTGACGATGCACCAACATGAACATGGAATTCCTTCATCCAATTAGGAAAAACTAGTATTAGTGCAGAAGCCATATTTTCCTTCAATGTGTCGAGACTCCTTGGCACTCCTGACTCCATACAAATACTGCATCCTTCTTTAGAAACTTCTCCATAGGTGTTGTGCTAATTAGGGCATAGCCCCTAATGAACTTGCAGTAGTACCCTGTGTGGTCTAATGTTGCTCGTAGTTGCTTCACATTCGTTGGTGGTGGAAAATTCAGAATCAATGCAATATTGGATGGATCAAATAGCAGTCCTTCCTTGCATACGATGAGTCCAAGCAACATCCCAAAAGGTGCGTAGAAAATGCACTTCTTCGAATTCAGCGTGATCTGATGTTGTCGACATCACTCCAGCATCATTTGCAAGTTCTCGATATGATACCTGATCAATCTGTAAACCGTTCAGTCATCCATGTAAACCACTAGAAAATATGAATAAAAACCTTAAAAGTAACGACAACAATCCTAGAGAATATCGCAAGTGCATTCTTCAGTCCAAATGGCATCATAGTGTACTAAAAACATCCCCATTCAGTAACAAAAGTTTCCTTATGGCAATCCTCTTTCATGATCTTAATTTGTTGATATACAAAAAAGCCATCCGTGAATGAATAGATTTCTTGACCACCCACTCCTTCCAGTACCTCATCAGTAAATGGTGTTGGAAATGGATCATGCAGGTCCATGCATCATTTAATTTTTTGAGGTCAACAAAAATTTGAACCTCACCTGTCTTCTTATCTTGCACCACCATGGGACTGATCCATTCTGATTCCTCAGCTGGTTTTATTACCCCAACATCTAGCATTATGTCGAGCTCACCCTTGACCCTCTCCTTATATCATGGATTTTGGAGATACGACCAGTTCTTCACCGGCTTCACACACGTCTTTAGTGGGATCTTCATCTCTCCCAAATCTCCTAGCATCCACTTCAATTCAGAAAAAAATTGTAGGAAACAAATCTTGGAATTCATGCAAGAGGTATATGATCTTCTCCATGGTTTCTTCATCCTAGTAGTTCCCAACATTCATGAAATTTTCTTTCTCCTCTGTCCCAATGTTGACCTTATGAATTTTTAATGGTTGATTCTGGATCCGTCGGTACGTCGGGTGCCGCGACATTTTGACTTCCTTCTTTCTCTAAAATTTTGATGTTCCTTGGATCATCCCCATCATCAGGCCCTCCTGTCACATTGTACCAGTCCATCATCGACTGCATCATATGTGTTTTAAGTGGATCCACTAGATATGCAACTAGAACTACCATCAGAACAACATCGCAGATACGTTGCAGTGCACAAATGGCTAAATTGATATCTGCAAAACTAAGGGTATGATTGAAGAAAATTGAAAACTCTTCCCAGGTAGTGATCTCTCTATGCAATTCAGCTGATACCACTAGTACAAAATGAGGAATTATCTACTAGGTGACAGAAAAGTCTAGTCACCACAGGTTTTTCAAGTGATTTACTACTAAATATTAGCAATTTTGATTGGCCCAACTATAAACGACTAAAATTAACAAGTAATTTAGTCATAAGTTAACAAATATGACTAGATAATAAGTGACAGATTTAAAAATGACTAACATAAACGACTAATTTAGTCACGACATAAACAATGACTAGCTAGAAGAATATGAATTATTCATTTTTAATTGTGTCATGGAAAATTGTAAATTTGACAATGAAGTGTAATTTTTGTAAGTTGTCTACCTTCTATTAGTAATATTGGTGCAATGCACCTCAATCTTCAGAGATACAACAAAGAAATTGCACGAATTTTCTCTTGATCGTATTTATCCCTGGTGCACCATTGAAGCAAACCCAGTTAAGTGCGTTCCAAAGGAAAATTAGGTTCCTGCGTCAATTACGAATTAGGTACTAGAACCAGTACGATATTGATACCTAGCTAGAAGCATCATAGACCTACATCTCCTTGAGAACCGTCTATTCGAATGTGCCTCCTCCATGTAGACTTACCAAATGCATCCAATGCATGTCCCAAAAAGCACGTCAACTTTAGATTTGTGGGCTGAAGTTATCGTTCGACCCCTACTCCCCTGTTTTTGCACTTGATACCCTATTTTTGCAGACGATAAGCCGCTTCAGGATCTCACAGTGACCAGTTGGAGCGCTTCAAAGGTATGGTTCTTGCCACTCTGATCATGTTCATCACTCCAATTATTAACCAGTTGTTATGGTTTTCTACAGGTCTCAATGCTGCCAGAGTTGCTGCTTCCACTTTATATTTGCAATTATCACCATATCTAGCCTATGCGCTCATAACCATATGCATTTTGAGATTTCATCCCAGGAGAAGCATGAGCACCCTCCTTCAATGCCACTATTTGCAAAGGTCACTCATTTTTGCACATCGACATTCCTCACATGCTCCAAAGGAAAACTGAAGCATACATTAGAAGAAGTGATTAAAATTTGCAAGGAGGTTTACTTGTTTCTTAGAATGTGGCATGTTTTCTATAATGGAACAGAGATTGTGCCCCAAAAGTTTAAAAGATTCAAATCAGCCTGGTATTGGAATCCAATACCATATATGGATTCTTTGATGGGGGTGAGCAGGATGGAAATTGTGGTACTGGCGTTATCCTCCATATAGATGACTCTCATAGTTTCAAACTAAGGATGGGTTTTGGGAGTGGCACTAATACTTTTGCTGAAATTGTATCCTTATGGGGGATTCTATGGTTTGCAAAAAAAAAAATTCTCTAGCTTTCTATTTTTGGTGACTCAAAGATCATATTGATTGGGCTAGAGGTCTCACCAATTTGCAGTCACTGAGTTATGATTGCTAGTTTAAAAGGATTGGGCTCCTAAAGAATTGTTTTCTTTCTTTGTCCTTCGGGAACCTGTACAGGGAGTTCAATTTTGACATGGACAACCTATCAAAGCTTGCGATAGGAGAATTCCCTAGTATTCTTCACTTATGTAAGTACTAAACCAGAATCATGATTGCTGAAGGTCGCTTTACTTGCTTCTAGTTTCTCCATTCTGATTTTTCGTTGGACTGTTTTAGGTTGTATCTATATGAAAACTCTCCGGAGCCCTGCTATTTTTTGTCTCACAGTTATTTTGTCTTTTCCACATTTTTTCTTTCTATAGGTTGATGGCTAGAGTCCCTCTCCTTTATTTTTGGACATTGTAATGTTTTGCCCAGAGCTTCAATATTGTCTTCTGGCCTACTTTAAAGGGGATTTTACATGAACTATGATGTAATTTTGATTCTTATGAATAAAAAATTACATTTTTTTTACAAAAAAAAAAAAACCATTAATATAGAGAGATTCCACCATTTTTCTTTTTATATTTAGAAAACATAGAATTTCAAAANATCTAAATTTCAATAAATTATAACAAAATATATAATTTATATTTCAATAAATAGAGATTCCATAATTTTTTCATTTACACCTTGGAAAAAGCACAATTTAACACAACCTATTTTGACAAATATATAATATATATTTATATATATAAATTTGTTTCCATTTTTCATGTTTAATCGATGCTTTAGGTTGTTTCCTTTTTAAGCTTCAGATTGAATTGCTTTATGTTGTTTCCTTTTAAAAATTGTGTACACTTTGGATTGAATAGGGAATGGAGAGAACCAACCATGGTAGGTGGGCAATCAAAATCACAATATTTCAATTTTAACATTTATGGCATTTCTGCTTCTGCAATTTCCTCTCCTCTTTCCATGGCCATGGCATTTTCGCTTGTTGGTTAGTCTTCGCATTACATGCTCTCAAGATGGATCTTATCTTATCATTTGGTTTGTTGTGTCTTTCTTGAATCCTGATGTCAGTGTTTGATTATCGAGAGTAGGCATCTCTGCCCATGTCTATTTGTGATAGAGAATGGTAGTCGCCTTGAGGGAAAATAGATTTGGATGCCTGAAACTCTCTAATCTGGGAAGGACATCTGATAGAGAACATGTCTGGTCTGATCTTCTCTTCTTTGCTTTGTCTTCCTAATTTAATATTAGTCTTTCTATGATACGAAATCTTCTTAGCAATCTATTAATGACCTATTTATGGCATTCACTGCAGATACAAAAGAATAAAAAATGTATGAGGATAGCAAATCTATGCTACTGCACTCCACATATGTATGCATCTTTGTCTCCTCATGTCTCTGAATTTTTATTTTTTTTCTTTGTCCAAATAAAATCTAATCTAGGAATGAGTTTCTACCAACCTCTCTATTTTTAGTCAATTTTCAACCCACAAAACCCTCCATCTTTTGTCATTTTATCAGCCATATCTACTTTATTATTAACCCTTTCCCGTGTCATTTCGAATGTAATGGTATAATCGGATGATCTCATTTCTTATTTCAGATGTAATGCCATAATGAGATGATCTCATTTATTTTTCAACCTTCTCCTTTGGCCAAGGGAATCGATGGTTTTTGGGATAGATCACCCGTTATGGGGGTTTTCCGCCAAAAAATGAGCCTTAAGTAGAAATCATCTTGTCCTTGTTTTGGATTGGGAGTTTATGGGTTTTAGTTTGGTTGAATCAAAGATTTCACTAAAATGGCTATGACTCATACTAATTATTAGGTGACCCATCTATTGCAAAGAACTATTCTGGCTGTGACACATCCATTGCAAAGAACTATTATGGCTCTGTCTTTCTTCCTCCTCTACTGTTGAAGGAGCATCATCATCATTGTGAATATGAGTAGGATGGAGCCCTCCTCCTCCTCCTCAAATGCTGCAGGTTTGGTCTCATATTTCATGTGGGGTGTGGTCAAAATATCTTCTAAATAATTTTTTCGTTTGATGCCCTAGACATAGAAACTTGTGCATTCATTCAATTGAAGCAACATTGTTTGTGCATTCATTCAACAACAACGACATATTTTTGAGACATGTTTATTTCTTCTCCCATATGTACAATATATATTATTGTTGTTATGTGTAACCTCTAATAGATGTTTTTGAGATTTTCCATATGATATGTCCTCTCTACATTAATCGGTACCTTCTCTCTGGGTTTCAATTGTAGGTTCAATTTTTTATTCATTAGCACAGTTTACAAAACCCATTCCTTCTTTCTTCGTGTTTTGTCCTAACTTCCTTTTATGATTCTTTGTTAACATATTGAAGGTGGGGTATACCAACTAGTGCTGCAGAATTTTGAGGACCTAGTTGCTCATTCGTAAGCCAACAACAAATCTTGTAGATCATTGCTTCTCACACAGATCTAGATCAGATTGTAGTCCACATTCTTCTGTGGGCCATTGTGTCAATCTTTAGCAGATGGTGTGGATTTTTCGTCCCTTCTATTATATGTTGGTTGGCTCCATGTTTCTTTTGGTCATAGATCTGTATTAATAGAATCTACCTGAGGTTATGGAGTTACTTAGATTGGATTCTATGGATGTGCTCATATTTAAACAAAATGCAATAAACCCAGTGTCTAGCCCCTTGTTGGAAATTATCTAATTTATTCTATAGTTTATAATCTTGAGTAGATAGATAGATGGATTTATTTTTTAAACTGTCACTCAACCGACTGGCTATATGAGATAAAAAAAAATTTCCTTCCATGTAACATATTCAAAGAGCTTAAAGAAAAATGTGACAATAAACAGATGTCTCTACCTTCAACTGTATTCTTCTTGCATGCATCTTTTTTGTACCAACTTCGATGTACCTCCCACTAGATCCTTCTGGAATGCCGATCCTTGGCCTTTGATATGCAAGTTTGATATCTCTGTGATTTGTGATTATGTTGTATAAAATAGAAGAAAGTGGTGCTTTATTTTCTACTCCCATTCACACATATCTTGCATACCCTTCCATCTCGTGGCTCAAATTTTGGTTGTTCCCATTTTCACGATTCACATATTAACCTGTTAGAGCTGGATCTTAGCTATGCTGTGATGTGCTTTACATTCCAAGTGAAGTAGTTTTTTCTTTTTTTTTGAGTGTGTGTTTGTTGAAGCAGTATATGTCGTATTGTTGTTTTCTTTTGATGTGCCCATTTCTATCCCTCCATCACTTTTCAGTGCGATGGATTTGCTTTCTTTCTCACATGCTGTAATATTACTATATTGAAATTCTTCTTATCCTCTAAAAAGAACCATTCAATGTGTTGGACTAGTTCCCATGACCTACTAACTGCCTACTCGGTAAGGAGATCTATGAGGAGTTTAGAGTCTCTTTTGTTTCACATATTTGGGCTAGGTTCCCATGGTCATTTCTTCACTCATTCCTTGTAGCGCACCTTGGGTTTCGGTCATCTTGTTTATTTACACCTCTTGTAGGTATGATTTCCTCAGTCCTTGCCCTTTCATGGCAATTTTTGATAATAATCGGCGCTTTCTGTCTAGATTTTACATTAGACTATATTTCAAAAGTTTTCTTTGAACCAACCTGAGTCTGGCCGTTTGAAGGGATCAATCAGTTTTTGAATTTCTTTGATATGGAATTGATTTATAATAAGTTTAAATTTTATATCTACCTCAATTTGGATCTGCTTCTTTGGTTTGCTGAAATCCTTTTATTTATTTTAGGCAACACGTTTTTTTATTCTTATTGTACCTATTCCTATCATAGCTCTTTTGAAATGAATTCATACTAGCTCTAGTTTTAATACTCTGTTTACATATAAATCAGATTATGGACATTGTTTAAATTGTGGAATAAAACTAATATACATAACTTAATGGAAAATTATTCCATATTAGATTTTGAAACTAAGAAGCTCACAGGATGAAAAAAGTCTAGATTGGTCCATTGCTATGGATATTAGATTGTCATCTAGGCTAGATTTAGATCCCATATTTTCTTTAGAACATTTCCTTATCATGTGGATTTTCCCCATTTCTTAGGAAACTCTTTGGTAGATTTAACCTTTGTGCTGGGCTGGCTTGTCCATGTGTTCCATAGTTTCCTTAATTTGTTGGAAAATTTGCATTTTAGGAGCAGTTGGATACAACTTTTTGCTTCTCCAAGAAATTGTCTGGAGTTTGGAACCTTGATGGGCTAATTCTTTATCTATATCTGAACGGTTCTTCTGTTAATATCTTACTGTGGATAGTTTTTGACTTTTTTGGATCTGGCATTGATTTATATCTACCTTAATTTGGATCTGCTTATTTTAGATTTCCAATTTCCTTCTTGTGATTTCAGGCAACATTATTGTTTGTTCTATTGTACCTTTTCCTATGACAACTCTTTCGAAATGAATCCATACTAGATTTGAGGTTAATACTCTGTTTACATGTAAATTTATTAACCGGATGATGGACATTGTTTGAACTGAAGTATACATAACATAACTCAATGAAAAATTCTTCCATATCAGATTCAGAAACCAAGCAGCCAACAGGCTGAAAATAGTCCATATTGGTCCATTTCTAATTTTCTATGGTTAGTAGACTCTTATCTAGGCTATATTTTGAGCCCATATTTTCTTCATAACTTTTTCTTATCCCATGGATTCACCCCATTTCTTGAACAACTCCTTGGTAGATTTAGCCTATGTACTAGGATGGCTGATCTATGTGTTCCATAGTTTCCATAATTTGGTGTAAATTCACATTTTAGGAGCAGTTGGCCACAACTTCTTGCTTCTCCAAGCAATCGTCTGGCCCTTGATGTGCCAATTGTTCATCTGGCCCTCAGTTCTTGTACTACAATCTTTCTGTAGATTGCCAACAAGGACAATAAAACTAATTTTGGAAATATGTCTAGATTTGGTGCCTGCTACGAGTTTCTAAATTTTGCTAGTTTTTCTTCATTTGATATGCAAACTCTATATTGAATGTTGCACTAGTTTCTGAGACATGCCCCTCGGATGGCTAGACCACATCCCCACACTTTTCAAGGCATTGCAGGTTGAGGATAGAAATAACAAGATAGTATATTTATAGTCTATACACTTGGACCAATTCTGAAAAATCTCATGCATTTAAGAGGACATGGGAAAAATGTAGTTTTGATATAAGAAACTTAAGTGCAACTATTTTTCAATTTGAAATAAGGTCCATGAAGGGGATATGAGAAGATTTCCTCTACCTATAAAAAATTTATTCATATTTCTTGTTTATTCTAATTATGTTAAAATGCATTCCCTTCTCAATCTGTTCTGCATATTTTTACAGCTGTCTATTGGAAACAATTTTGAGATATGCATGCAAGCATTATGTAAAAATATTGGAGTCATAATTTAGACGAATAAGATGTTATAATAAGAATTTATTCAAACATTTAGTATCCATTTTGAGGCACTACTATCCATTTGTTCTCACAGTGCATGAGGTTAGGACAGTAGAAGAAATGGACTAAAAAACCTTTCACATCCATGTACAATATGTAAAATCCAAGAGGACCCCAAAAATGAGAATAACAAAAGTAATAACCACTAGTATTGATCTATCATAACTTCATATTTTACAAGTGTCAAAAGGGAAAAAAATACCTTGAGGGACAAACATTTCCTCAATTTTTGCATTTTAAAAAAGTTTACACCTCAAGGGATTTGTTCACTCTTGCCACTTGATAGATCCTTAAGATGGATCTATGTAGGCTTATCTGAGTTACTGGGATTTTTGGACTTGGTGTAAGGATCCTTCGATATGATCGAGATTTGTTTGAATTTTCCAAGGATATGCCCAAAAGGAGTCCTGCATGCATGAAATTATTGTCATAGTATATTTTAATATACTTGGATTCTCTTGGATTTTCCTAGGATCTCCTTATAAAGGGTTCCTCTGCATGCATGGAAAATATCACCTCAATATTCACCTTTACACAACATCATGACCTATCTATTTGGGGAATTCACATTCCCACATCTACCAATATAAGGACACTAATTTCTCTTTGAGCTATTGCATCTACCATTAGTAGGTCAAATGTAGTTACTCAGGGCATCCAAATGAAATAAAGAACCATATCACGACCATACACCTTCACAATGGTCACGACTTTCAGAGCTCTTATTCACATTGTATACTATTGTAGTTTAGGAAGGTGAGCATAGATGGGTCTCTTGTCATTTGTGGATTTATCATTTTAGGAAATTCCAGAAGTAAGCATCAATAATTATATAATTTGGCTTTAAGAACTCTTATTTTATATTGTATATGAAAGTAGTTCAAAAAATGAATTTGCTATGGGTCTAGACACATGTTTCTGTGTGCTATTATAAATTGCATCCAAATGAAATAAGGAACCATATCACCACCATATACCTTTGTAATGGGCACACCTTTCCTCTATTGATGTATTTGTAACTTTGGAATGTATTCATCTATGTATCTTATGTCTTGTACCCTGATGTTTATTCTGGGATGTGTCTATAATGTAATTGAGTCATGATTTCATGCCCTTATGTTCTGATCGGGAGGATCAATAATGTAAACAAGCCATGTCAAGTCATTGTGGGTTACCCTCCTATTGTATAAGGGTTAAAATCCCCATAGTTTCGGGGCAATAGGGTTATTAGACTCACCTAGTGAATTCGGCCCTAGTAGGGTTTTAGTCATGCCAGGAAGCAGTATAAATAGAGAGGTGACCTCTATATTTAACACACATCTCATACACACTCAAGTGTAGTGCATAGTTGAGGAAGGAGAAGACACTGGGGCTAGATAAAAAGAAGGTTACCGCTGTCGGGAGATCATCTTACTGTTTTGGGCTTTTCTATTTTGGTTTTGATTCTATCTCTAAGGAAGTTGCGGGGTTTTCTCCATTTATGGTTTCCCCAGGGAAAAACACTATGTTCATTATCTCTTGTGTTTGATTGTTGTGCTTGTTATTCTCTCAGTTAAAGATCCTAATAATGCTAGATTAATTTTAAAAAACTAACATGGTATCAGAGCTAACCTAAGAAGAAGACACTATGCAGCTGCGGGAACCGGGGCTTCCTACTTTATGGACCTTCCTCCATAGATTTTCAACAAAAGTAAGGTGGAATAACTCTCCTCCTTAGGGCACATCTTTCTGTCAAAGCAGAATCCAATTATGAGGTTTTTCAATTTTGGATCCGACACTGTTGCTGGAAATTAGGGCTTTTCACAGAAGAGGAATTTTTTAGTGAGCCTAGGCCTGGATTGATCTCCTCCCCAAAATCGAAGTTAGGGATCAATTTCAAAGCATTTGGTTGGATAGAACTCTGGAAAAGAAAAAACCTATTTTGCTCCTGAACTAGTACTGTATGATTTCAGCTCCAAATCCAGATCCGACATCTTGACATGGTAAGATCTAAATATTTTCCATTTGAGGTTCTCAGTTAAGATGTCTCATCATCCCAAGCTTGATGAAAAGCTTGAGATGATAACTTCTGAGCCTGGAAGTATAGGATCTCCTTGGTCCTGGAAGAGGATGAGTTGGACTCCTACATTAATGAGGAGGTTCCAGTTCCAGAGGGAGATGAGGCTAAGGCCTTACATAATAAGAAGTTGGTTATTTAAAAGAGGATCATTGCTGATTCTATCAAGGATCACGTTATACCATAGTTGTCCTCCCTCAAGACACCTAAAGCTATGTTTGATGCCCTAACCAAATTGTTTGAAGGGAAAAACATAAACCGAAAGATGACTCTGAGGAATCAAATGAAGAATGTGAAGATCCAAAATGCAGAGGCCATCCACTATTACTTCACAAGGGTTTCTCAGATAAAGGAACAATTAGAAGTAGTAGATGAAGAAGTGGAGAATACAGAAATTATGATGACCACCTTGAATGGTCTCCCTAGGAGATGGGACTCCTTCATTCAAGGGATTTGTGCCAGGAAGAAGTTAGTCAAGTTTAGCAGACTATGGGAAGAATGTTCTCAAGAAGAAGCTTGAATAGCAGCTCGAGAAGAGAAGATAGGAAGTGAAGATCAAGCTCTCACAGTACAATCCAAGAAACCCAGATCTAGCCATCACAAAAGTAAGTACTCTAATCAAAGGAATAACTCTAGAAAACCTATAGATAAGTTTAAGTTCATTTGCTATTCATTTGATGAAAGAGGACACTTTTCTAGAGATTGTCCTAAGAACAAAATTAGCTCTCACAAGAAGAAGGTAAACAAGAGAAGACATCATGCTCATGCTGTAGAGGATGATGAACCTTCATCAAAGAGAACCAAATTTGAAAGTGAAGATTCTTCAAGTGAGGATGAATATGTTTTGATTTCCGCTCTCATAGGAAACATTATTCATGGAAGCAATGATTGGCTCATATATAGCGGGGCTTCCAAACATATGACAGGATTCAAGGAATTCTTTGTGAGACTATTAGAACATGAATCACCTCACAAGGTGAAGCTAGGAGATGACTACCAATATCCAATAAAAGGTAGTGAGGAATCTTCCTATAAGCTAGGATCTGGAAAGTTTATGACAACGAAGGAAGTATTGTTTGTGCCAGAACTCAAGAAGAACCTCCTCTCCATACCTGCACTAGATGCAAAAGGAATGAGGGTTGCATTTATAGATGGTCAAGTCATCATGTGGCCAAAAGGAAAGACTATTGATGATGCAATAGTGATTTGTGAACAAGAGGGAGGTTTGTACAAATTGAAGGGCCATCCAGAACAAGCCTTGGTCCATGACACAGTACAACCAAATGAACTTTGAAATAGAAGGCTTACACATGTGCATTACGGAGCACTGCTTCTTGCAAGCAAAGTTGTTGAAGGTTTTGCAGAAATACAAGCAAAACATGATGGGCCTACAAAGGATGTGCGAAAGGAAAGAACACAAAGAAGACATTTCAAAGTAGCGAAAGCAAAGCAAAAGGAATCTTGAAAATCATCCACTCCGATGTATGGGTCCTATGCCATCAAGCTCACTAAGTGGGTATGTATACTAACGTTTCTTTCATTGATGACTTTTCTAGGAAGAAATGGGTTTACTTCATGAAGAACAAAGACGAAGTATTCAACAAGTTCAAGGAATTCAAATCCTTGATCAAGAATCACACTGAAAATAAGATCAAGACCTTTCGATCACATAATGGCGGAGAATTCACTTCGAATGAATTCAAAGAGCTATGTAAAGACTTAGGGATTAAGAGGGATTTTTCCACTCCTTATAGTTCACAACATAATGGGATTGTAGAAAGGAAGAATAGAACTATCATGGAAGCTGTAAGAGCAATGCTTCATGATCAAGATCTTCCTATGCATCTTTGGGTGGAAGCTGCTAGAACAACGGTGTATGTACAGAACTGTACTCCACATAGAGTACTCGAGAACAAGACTCTTGAAGAAGTCTTCTCTGGAAAGAAACCAGAAGTCAGCTATCTCAGAATATTTGGCTGTCCTGTGTACATACATATTCCAAAAGAGAAGAGAACAAAATTAGATCCTTCAGGAAAGAAGCGTATACTTGTGGGATACCCTGAAAGCTCAAAGGCTTACAAAATATATTTCCCAGGATACAAGAATATTGACATCAGCAAGAATGTGACATTTGTTGAAGACAGAGCTTACAACAAGTCCAGAAAGAGACCTGCTGAAGAACCTGAAGAAGCAGAAGCACCCAGAATTCATGATGCAACCATGAATAAAGAAACTCAAGAAGAAGAGCGAGAATTTAAAGAACCATAAAGACCTGTAGATCCACCTTAGGAGAAGAATCCTCACAAGATGAAAAATTCTTGGGTACAAGAAATTATCCAAGGTGCGGAAAGATATGGGGCTCCAGAAGAGAATCACAGAGAAAGAAAGAGGACCAGATCCTGCTCCAGGTATGTAGCCGCTACTATGTGATTTCATTGATAAATAACCGGGCCAATTATGAAGAAGTCGCAGAATGGGAAGAATGGGAGGATGATATGATTGAAGAATATCAATTGATCATGAAGAATGATGTTTGGGATGTTGTCCCAAGACCAGAAGGGAAGTCAGTTGTAACTTCCAAATGGATCTACAAGATCAAGCATGTTGCAGACGGTAGCATTGAAAAATATAAGGCAAGATTTGTGGCTCATGGTTTCTCACAAAAGGAAGGAATAGATTATGAAGAAACCTTTGCAACTGTAGCCAGATACACTTCCATCAGATCAGTACTTGCTCTGGCTGCAGTGATGAAATGGAAGATACACCATATGGATGTCCAGATTGCCTTCTTGAATGGTGTAGTGGAAGAGGAATTGTATCTAGAACAACCACTCATTTTTGAGACACATGATAGGGAGTCTCATGTGTGCAGATTGAAGAAAGCCGTGTACGATTTGAAATAGGAACCCGGGACTTGGTACGGTAGAATTGATAGCTTTCTATCCATTTTGGGCTTTACCAAGTGTAAAGCAGATTCCAACCTTTACTACAAGGTTGAATATGGAAACCCAGTGATGCTCCTACTATATGTAGATGATCTGTTTGTGACAGGTATGGATGGGTTGATTGCTGATATGAAGAGAAAGCTTGCTGCCGAGTTCAAAATGAAGGACTTGGGTGTGATGCATTATTTTCTAGGCATGGAGGTGTGGTAGAGTGCAGATGGAATCTCCCATGGACAAGGGAAGTATGTAGTAAAGATCCCGAAGAGGTTTGGGATGATGGACTGCAAAGCCATGGCCACACCTATGGCATCAAACCTGAAGCTATTGAGCAATGCTTCATCAGAGTCAGTTGATGGTACAATGTATCATTAGATGATTGGGTCCTTGATGTACCTGATGAACACAAGACCACACATTTTCTTTGTTGTCAAGACCTTGAGCTAGTTCTTGAGAGATCTGAGAAATGTTCACTTGATTGTTGCAAAGCATATTCTGAGGTACCTGAGGAGTACAGTTGATTATGGGCTCAAGTATGAGTCGAATCAGAAGATTAACCTGGAGGGTTATGTTGATTCAGATTGGGTAGGCAGTGCCATTGATAGGAAGAGCACTTTAGGGTGTTGCTTCAGTATGGGATCAGGTGTGATCTCTTGGTTTAGTAGGAAGCAATCCTGTGTGGCTCTGAGTACAGTTGAAGAAGAGTATGTCCCATCTTGTTCAACTAGTTGTGAGGCAATATGGCTAAGGAAGCTACTGTCTAATTTATTTGATCTCCGGTTGGATGCTACTTGTATATATTGCGACAACCAGAGTTGTGTGAAGTTGTCAGAGAACCCGATGTTCCATGACAATTCGAAGCATATCAAGATCAAGTATCACTATATCAAGGATATGGTGCATAGGGGAGCAGTGAATCTCCAATATGTTGCGATGGACGATCAGATAGTTGATGTGTTGACAAAGCCATTGGCTAGGGTGAAGTTTGAGTACTTGAGGGAGAAGCTTGGTGTTCTCCAGATCGAGGTTCCCTCCAAAGGGAAGTGATGAGTCTGTGAGCCATTCTGACATGGGAGAGGATTAAGTTCCTTCCATGGTCAAATGTAAGGGCTCAGCCATTCTATCATGGTGAGAGGATTTAGGTTCCTTCCATGTCAGATACGAGTGCTGTAGGATTGGTTCCTACATGATCAGATACAAGGGCTATTTCCATTCTAGGAATGGAAGTGCCTGGTTAGTTACCAGGAAAACTCAGTCTAGGACTAAGAGGCCATTCTGATGTGAGAGAGGGATGTGTTCCCACTTGATCAGATGTAAGGGCTAAACCATTCTGTCATGGCTAAAGGATTAGGTTCCTCCCATGTCAGATGTGAGTGTTGGCCATTTTGACGAGTAGGTCAGATGTAAGGGCAACTACCATTCTTTGGGAGAATGGAGGCACCTGGTTAGTTACCAGGTAGCTCAGTCTAGGACTGGGGGCAATTCTGATGCGATGGTAGGATTAGTTCCTACATTATCATATGTGAGTGCATGCCCTTTCGATGCGATCCGTTTACACATGGTCGAATGTAAGTGTAGAGCCTTTCTGACAAGATGAGGTCAGATATAAGTGCTGAGCCATTCTAGCGTGATGTGTTTACACATGGTCAGATGTGAGTGTTGTGCCTTTCTAACAAGATGGGTTTGGATGTAAGTGTAGAGCCTTTTCGATGCAATGTGCTTGCACATGGTTGGATATAAGTGTTGAGCCATTCTGGCATGATGTGTTTACACATGGTCAGATGTGAGTGCTGGGCCTTTGTGATAAGGTGAGGTCAGATGTGGGTGCTGGGTGTGCCTTTTTGACAAGATGAGGTCAAATGTAAGAGCTGGGCAGGACATTTTGACTTAAGTGTCAGATATAAGCACTGATGAAGACCTACATGAAGGGTAGGCCTACATGATTGACTCTCTAGAACTTCCTGTGATGAGAAGAATTGAGATAGCACCATTTTGAGATAGCATGTAATGATGATCCAGACTTGATGATGATCTAGATGTGATGATGATCCAGACTTAATGATGATCCAGATCAAGTGATGATCTAGATGTGATGATGATCCAGACTTGATGATGATCCAGATCAAGTGATGATCCAGATGTGATGATGATCCAGTAGTGATGATCTAGTAGTCGTAATGATGCAGATCTCGTGATGAAGAAGACTTGAAGTAGAAGATGACTTGAAGATGAAGAAGACGAAGAAGATGAAGAAGACAACTAAGACTTGAAGATGAAGATGACGAGATGATCCAGTCAATACAGACNTGCTGAAAATTGTGTCGAAAGAATACCTTCCTAGTTAAGAGGGAGTGTTGATGTATTTGTAACTTCAGAATGTATTCATCTATGTATCTTATGTCTTGTACCCCGATGTTTATTTCAGGATGTGTCTGTAATGTAATTGAGTCATGATGTCATGTCCCTATGTTCTGATCGGGAGGATATATAATGTAAACAAGTCATGTCAAGTAATTGTGGGTAACCCTCCTATTGTATAAGGGTTAAAGTCCCCACAGTTCCAGGGCACTAGGGTTATTAGACTCACCTAGTGAAGTTGGCCCTAGTAGGGTTTTAGTCATGCCGGGAAGTAGTATAAATAGAGATGTGACCTCTTTATTTAACATACATCACATACACACTCAATTGTAGCACATAGTTGAGGAAGGAGAAGACACTGGGGCTAGATAGAAAGAAGGTTACGGCTGGCGGGAGATCATATTAATGTTTTGGGATTTTCTATTTTGGTCCTGATTCTATCTCTGAGGAAGTTACGGGGTTTTCTCCATTTATGGTTTCCTTGAGGAAAAACACTGTTTTCATTGTCTCTTGTGTTTGATTGCTATGCTTGTTATTCTCTCAGTTAAAGATCCTAATAATGCTAGCTTAATGTTAAAAATATAACATCCTCGATCTTATTTGTATATCATATATCGATATAGTTTTGGAAGGGTACCATAGATGGGTCTCTTGTCATCTATGGATTTATGAAATGTCACAAGTAAACATCAATAATTATTTAATATGGCTTTCGGAACTTTGTTTTCAATATTGTATGCAAACATAGTTAGCAAATGTGTCTTTTTTCATCCACTGTTTCATGAAATGTCACAAGTAAACAAAAAAAATATATATATAATTTCAATGAATATATAGTTTCAATGTAAATTAGATAATCACTAATTTATCATGTCATATTTTTTTATGAAAATTTGACTATTATGTCATACATATCTGGTTTACTTTCTAATTTGTGCTATGCTTTTTTATAAGGTAGTAAGTATTTCTATTAATAATCAAAGAAAGTTATAGAGAATGAGAAAAATAGACGACTTAGAGAGGCCCAAGTGTTTTAATTTTCCAATAGAGTACCATAGTCCAAAATTATTTGGATTCTTGGGATTTGGTGTTTCGTGGATCAGGAACAAAAGAGCCCACGTTTTCCTGGATTTCTACATCTTGAGTATAGTCTTGTTAAACTTCCAACCATTCCTTAATGTCAACAAGCTCATGTTAAATGCGGTCTGGGGTAAATCTGAAATAGAAGTCTTAGGTTTGAACCCTTGGTTCAAAAATAGGGCCCTTTCCCTTGTGAGGGTCTCTGGTTTGGGCTTATCTAGCCATGTTGAGGATTGGGGAGTTGAATAAGTTGAAGAGGAGGCTGGTTTAGAGTGCTAAAGGTTGAGAGACGAGATTGGTAACAAGTGGAGGACTATATTGAAAACAAAATGAACCCCCATAGTAGAACCAAGGTCGATGTTGGATAGCTCAAGGAATAGAGAGAGAGAGAGAGAGAGAGAGCTAGATGGGAGTGTAAACTAAAAACCAAGCAAAAACCAAACCCATAATGTTGAAAAACATGAATTGAAGCGACTGGAACTAGAATGAAAGAAGAAACAAAGACCAGGGATTCAAAACCAACATGTTTATAGCTTGAATGAATCAACTAGCTTGGAGCTTAATTACTTTCCCGGAGTTTCCAGAAGCCCTTGCTGTGAGGTGATGTGCCTATTGGCACAATGGTTTCTTTTGCAAACTTCCTTAATGCTGCAAATTGTGACCACGATTTCTTCCGCGAATTGTTGAAGGGCTAATCGAAACCCATGAGCCAAGATCATATCTCGGTATTGTGAAGGATCATTGTTTGAGGTGGTCTAATCATATCTCATGAAGCTGGTTAATGAGTTTCCTGAGGATCGATGTTTAGCTTGCCAAAAGTCCCTGCAGTGTGGTCATGGGGCCCAACGTAAACATGTACTATATCTAGTGTCAATGTATATAAACTTTATAAGTTGCATAATTTTGCATTTATAATTATTTTATTTAAAGTTATAATATGTGTGTGTGTGTGTGTGTGTGCGCGTGTGTATGTTATTTATACTAGTCATATCTGGACTTTCTTTTTTTAAATCTAACAGATGTGTTTCTCCTTTTTTCTAATTTTTTTTGTTTTTTTAGTGAGGTTGATTTTTTTGATTTATTTTATAATGAACTATTAGGAATTTTGGAGATTGGCCTTTATACAAAGAATATTGTTGATTTGATCTGAAACTGTTCCAAATTTTGGAAGTATCCTTTTCAAGGCAGTGGATCTTCTATTATTTACCACCCCCATTTCCAGAGTGCTATGTACAAACAGATAGTGGCTGACCGAGGGGATATTTGAGGTCTGTTTGAGATCTCTGATCTCTGATTTTTGTCTAATTTAGTGGTCTCCCAGAGTATCCACATTTATGTTGAAGGAAATAGAAGAAAGAGAGTATTGTTGCCTCACTTTTCTTGTATCCTTGAAGAAGCTTGATGGGACCCATTAATTTGCACAGCAAAGAATGCCAAGAAGAAACACCCTGAAATACATTCTTCCCATTTTTTTATAAACCAATTCTCAAAAGTTATGTTTACAAGGATTATCCATTTTACTTTATCATAGGATTACTCATCTTGGGTCTTGATGTGTGTCAAACTGTTGCCTCTTTGGACTGAAATTAGACTGTGATATCTCTACCTACCATGAAATCTACTTGTTCCTTGGATATAGGGAACACCATATTCATCCTGGAAGCTTTTGATATAATCATGTAGGATGTGTTGCATGAGAAGGGCCTAAAATTGTCAAAACAAGATCCCTGCACTTTCTTGGAATACAAGTGAGGAAGGTTGAGGTTAAGGCTTCGAAAATCCTCTTTGATTTCCTCAATTCCACAGCTGGACCTGGTAGTTCAGAATTGATATAATCCTACATCTTCTGATAGAAGCCACTGTGAAACCTTCTGTGCTAGGGGATTTGTCCTTCTTCATTGAGGAAATTTCTTGGTGTAGTTCTTCAGTTATTGGTGTCACTTGGATCATGTATATTTTGATATTATTTTGGGGCAGGTTTCTGCACTATTCTAATTTGTTTCCATGTTATCTGTTACCAAATTCTTGAAATAAATCTCTATCCAGATATGTATGTTTTGTTGCCTTGTTCTTATTCTCTTCTGTGATTATTCTTGAAACCTTTTACTAGCATTTTCTGATCAGGTATAATCTATGGGAGAAATTGGAATCCCTCCCTCTTTTGAGCCATTAAATACCATATTTCTGTTTTCAGAATGGTTTTTGTTGTTGCTATTCTAGATACAGATTGAATTAGAGATGATTTTCTCTGACATCCTTGACTTCTCAGATTCTTTCTGCAGTGTTTCATTTTCACCCTCTAACTCTTCTCTTCTTGGAATATATTGTCAAAAACCTTCCTTATTCCATTACTTAAAGTTAAGCATGATTTAAACATTTTCCAACGTCTTCTTTCGGCTAAAATTTTTGGATTTTCCAGGGAGTGTAATCTGTTTAAACTTTTTCTAGCATCTTCTTTCACCTAAACATTTTGGATTGTTGGGGGGTTAATCTGTTCCTTTGATTTTTTTTTATTATCCTTGAAATATTTTCTGATCAAGTATGCTCCATGGCTGAATTTAGAATCCCTCTCTTTTAGATTCAGTGAATTTTAAATTTCCATTTTTGGAATAATTTCTTTTCTTTTCACTTTTTTGTATCCTAGGTCTAGATTGGATTAGAGCTGATTTTCTCTGATATCTTTGACTTCGCCGATTCTTTTTACAGTTTTTTCAT
>LPNX011106517.1:0-80830 GCA_001517045.1 Pseudotsuga menziesii | reverse complement strand
ACATACATACATACATACATATATACGTACGTACATATATATATATATATATATACATATATATATATACATATACATATATACATATACATATATATATATAATGGTGGAACAGTTTCCCAGAAACAAGTTCCTATTGATTCTTTTTTCTGAAAAGGTGAAATGATTGATGTTATTAGTGTCAACAAGGGTAAGGGTTATGAAGGTGTTGTGACCAGGTGGGGTGTTACTAGACTGCCCCAAAAAACTCACAGGGTTTTGCGTAAGGTTGCTTGTATTGGTGCTTGGCATCCACCTAGGGTTTCCTTTACTATTTCCAGGGATGGTCAAAATTGTTATCATCATCATATTGAGATGAATAACAAAATCTACAAGATTGGCAAGGCAGATCAAAAATCCCACAAGGAAATGACCAAATTTGATAAGAATGAGAAGGATATAACACAAATGGGTGGTTTTCCTCAATATGGTATTGTAAAATATGATTACATTATGATCAGAGGTTGTTGTATGGGTAAAAAGAAGCAAGTTGTTACTCTACGGCTGTGTTTGCTGAAACAACTTCTCGTACTGCTTTGGAGGAGATCAAGTTGAAATTCATTGACACATCCTCTAAGTTTGGGCATGAGCGATTCTAGACAATCCAGGAGAAGGACAAGTTTTTTGGTAAATTGAAGGCTTAGGTAATGCTAGTAGTGGATGTTTCATCCATGGCTGCATGTAAATATTTTGCAGGTGAAGTTTATTTTTAAGGATTATTTTTTAATATTGATTTGCAGTCCTCTATCGTAAATTGAATTTTTCAGATAATTATATTGGGCACTGTCTTTCATAAGAAGAGCTTGAGTTTTTATTTTTAGGATTACATAAAGATTGCCATCTATTTTATTTGACAGAGAAACTACATAGAAATATCCGTTTCTTTAATTTATTGATTAAGATATTAATGTAGTTTTACCATAACAAGTAGATTTTATTTATTAAAGGGTGGTAGACACAGAACAAAAATTACATCCGAGTGTTCTGCAACATATAACAAAAACTACAACTCAGAGGAATGCAAAATTTAAAATAAATACCCTTGTAGACACTACAAAGTTAGTTCCCAGCTGAAATGAAATTTTATTGAAAGAGAGGAACCAATTACTATGTATCTTGAAAAAGACTCCAAATAGAAAAAAACATGAATAACATAGGACTGACTATGGAAAATTGGAGAAGTTCCCTTTTCCCAAGTTCATTCCTGGATTTTCCTTCTTTTGCTTAACTGGTTGTGTAAGGACTACTGAATTGTGTGCCTGGATTTTGAGGAGGCTCACTTGCATCTCCAGCTCCAGAATTCGCCAATTTGGGGCGTCAATTGTTCTGACAGACTGTTGTTCTTGGGCATAGTTTTCTATTTTCTCTTGCATCTCATCTGCCTTGAGTTCAAGATTCCAATCCAAAGTTTCACTGACCAAGACTTTGATTTGATGCTTCAAGTGGCTAATTTACACTGCATTACCTACATCCTGGATGAAATCCTCTTCAATGCATACAAATGGAAATAATATGAGCTATTGTCACTGTCTGTCATTTGTACGAAGCTAAGAATTGGGACTTGAGTCTTTGATTTTTCAAAAAATTCATGTTGAATTGGTTCAAGAACCTTCGTTCCTCCATGTTCTAACTATTACAGCTGATTTTACCACACATGGTTGATCACATAGTCATCGCCTCCCCTGTCCCTCTACAGACTCTTTGGACCCCATGGATTGACATTATACTTTGATGTTCTCAAGTTCATCCCTAAATACACTTGTTTATTGATGTGCGCAACTTTTAACCCTATACTCGCGTGTATACACAGATATTGACCTCAAACCCATGTACATCAGGATGTGTGCATAAGTCCAAATATTTTTGGAGTTTTCTTTGATGTGTGTCTAAACCAATTGATGCTTGACCTTCCATATGCCTCGATATCGCTTGGATTTGACCCTCCATTACCCATTTGGAGTGCTATATAAGGAACCCCTTTGATACATTTAAGAGGAGGAATTGAAGAGTAAGGAAACTATAGTCCATTGTTGCCATAGCTTGCTTATACTTGAGTCTGCATCCCTTTCTCCCTTTCAAGCACTTTGTGTTCTTCCCAAGCTTGCCTTTGCTTGTGAGCTTTCTATAGAGAGATGGAGGATTGAGGTGGTGGAGGCCCAGGTGGAAGACTCAGTTTCTCTAGTTCGCAGACGTGCCGATAGAGGTTGTCACTTGTGTAATCTCTAATTTAATTAATAGAAATATCTTTTCCTGTCCATTTAATGTGCAATTGAATGAATATTTAATCTGTTTGTGCCAGAAATTGTTTCCAAGGCCAAGGAAACAAGCCAACACAATCTCAAATAAAACTCAATAAAACAAACTAGGTTTAGGGTTTCTGCAATGTTTCTTGGTTGTAAATCAGGTGAACAACAGGGAATACACCCATGATCTAAACAAGGACTAAATCATAAGCAATTAATGGCAAAGATGCATAATATAATCAACAAGATCCAACAGAACACATATTGAAGTTCATTCATAAAAGATAAGCATCACCAGCATACAAACATAGACCATCAATGAATTTATCAGTTAAGCAACTAAACAAGATGAACAATGAAGCCAACACAGAAAATGAAGGGTAAAAAGTTTCATATATTTCATAATCTTGCCATCAAATACATATAAGAGTCATAATACTTAGCTCACAAATAAGTCTGAAGACCTCCTGAAGTTCTCCTAAAAAATTGAACCATTCTTCAGTCCCTCTATCCCTCTTTTATAATTACAAAGAATTAGTTCTATCTCCCCTTCATTAGGTTGAAATTGAAACTACCCAGCAGTTACATTAACTAACTAATTCAACTAATTGACTAAAAATAGCAAATCGGATTCCTGGCAAATATGGTGAATTTCTGGAAAATAGGTGTCAAAGAAGCTTCCATATCTCTCAATTCGTGACACCTGTGTAAACACGGAGAGAGGGTTTTGTAAATGGGTCTGTGGTGGACAAAAACCTCTCTTGGTTTTTAAAAATTCATCTTCAATCAATCATAATATGCCCCGCAAAATGAACACTAAAACGGGAAAATATTAAATATTTAAAATCCCTGAAAAATAGGCTGCAAAGATTAAACTGAATATTTCAAACCTTGATAGCTGTTGCAACAATGAGAGAGGTTTTCGTATATGGGTATGTTATGAACAAAAACCTCTTTGTTTTTTCAAAAATTCCTCTCCATCAGCTCGTGGTCTGCATTTGACTTCAATGACCCAAAACAGGAAAAACTGAGCAGAATTCTGTTTCTACTGCCTTCTTTTTTCATTTATAAGTGCTGAGACTTTGTTTTCTGCATCTGCTAGCATCTGAATTTTATTTGGGATACTTTTAAGTGATGGGGAAGTAGAAGGCTGAAGTCCTAAGTCAGAGTAAATTGCAGTATCTTTTGTGAATAGAAACATAATCAGAATTCACTTTAACACAAACTCTTAATTTGTGCTTTTCTTCACCGGTCAAATTACTAAGTATTGGGCCTTGTTTCACTGAAAGTGCTTCATCAATATTCACACCATTCACAGTCATCAAACTTATATTTTCAAAATCAGATACTCTCACTTCTTTTGCTCCTATTCTGGATGAATTTCCCTTATGCTTGACTGTAGCAAATTCCATCACTTCAACCTTATTCTTCTTTCTGCTAGGTCTGACCTTCTTGTTTTCTAAAGTAGAAAATTCTTTGCATGTTTCAGCTTTAGCTTCAGTTTTAGCAATGGGATGATCCTCCTCTAACCAATAATATTCATCCTCTGACAGAATGGTCATGGGACTCATTTGCTGGGTTTGAATCTCTTCTTCCTGTACAGTAATTTTTTCTGGGACAACAACTTTATCTTCACTGGAAACTTTTGCTGGTGTTAAGTGCTGCATAGGCTGCTCTTTCTTTTCTGTAAACAATGAATATTTACCCTTAATGTCATCTGAATACACTTTAGGTTCATTGTCATCCTTCAAGTCCTTAAATTGAAACCACTGACTTTTAATTTGAATTAAAACCCCATCGATATCTTCAATATCAAAATACCCAGCAGGTGTTTCAATGCCATACTCAACACCCATGGTATTGTCACTGCTACCTGAGATTTGGAATTCAAGTAAATCTCCATCACAGAATTCCAAATCATCCTCGATTTCATGATCCTATTGTCCACATGAATCATGCATTTCATCATTGACAAGGTCTAAAATAAATTCGGTGAGGCCACAAAAATCAGAGAGACAAACAAGGGCTGCCTTATCAAGCACTGGCTTTGCAACCTGGAAAGGAATCCATTTGAGAAGCTTCTAGGTAATATATCAACCACACCAATGGCAATTAATTTCCCATCAATCAAGTACTATCGGTGAAATGAGCCAAAGCCACAAGGAGGTGTAGGGTTATCATTCCCTAGTGGAACAAAAATGAGTGGAGTTTCCACTAGAAATCTTCTGTAAGAACTCTCCTGGACTTCCTCTAGTCTATCATTATGCACCCTTATTTGATACTTCTTGTACAAGGCAAACTCTTCAGGATCAAATGCTGATCTTCTCATACGAATCTCCAGCTTATGTTTTTCATAATGCTAAAGACTTTCATTATTATCAAAAGCTTTGTCTCTTTTACAATTACCTCCAGTTTTTCTTGAAAATAGTAGATGAAGATCACGTTCCATGATTGGATAATTTTCGCTATGAAAACTCTGCACTGAACCCTCTGATACACTGAGAGACATGAAATTGAGATGCCCATTGCAGGCTTGTACAAGGAAACCAGAAAGTCCATCAGAGGTTTCTAGCTTGGAAGCCAATTTCTCTGCTATTACTATGGGAGAAACTTCTTGTGATCTATCTTTGTGACCTTTGGCATCCAGTGAAAAATCAGTTATGCACTTCAGGATAGCTGCAATTTGAAATGAAATACTGCTGGTATATTCTAAGTCTCTAGAAATTCCCTTCAATTTTTTCTTCATATCAGCTGTCACTCTTTTCACAGCTGTGAGTGGAAAGTTAGTGTCAACAGGTAATTCCCCACTTTCAACAAAAGCCTTCACTGCAACATCAATTTTCCTTGATATACTTTTTGCAGTGGCATCATATTCAAATGTCTTTGAATTCATTGTATTACATGATACCTTACTAGATATAGAAATTTGTAGTATTTCAGCAGTTGCAAATATACTTGTAGAGCCCGATGACCCTCTAAACTTAATGTAATTTTCCTTTTGTCTATCTGAGTCTCATCAACATTTCTCTGAGTTGTTGAACCGGCAACATCATTCATTTTTATAAAAACTATATCATGCATACCATTCCAAATATGGGTACAATCACTAATCTACAGGGTCATAAAGAATTCTGCGGCTCTTCAGATTACTCCCAACTGTCACACTGGTGAAAACCTAAATTCCTCTGCAATGGAAAATTCCATATTTTTAGGCAATGTGTCTCCACCTCAGTGTTCACCAACTTCGTAACCTTCAATTTGAGAATCTTCTGCCGGAAATTGCGCCCCATTCCACTGTCTGTCACGATTTTTCCATAAATCGGCATACAGTTGCCAGATAGTTGCCGGAATCTCCCTCACATGAGACTGACGCCTGTTTACATGAAAAAAAAAACTTGGAAAAACACATATCAAACGTGACCAATGATTTATTTAACACTTCCCCAGCGAAATCCCCAAAAAATCGGACTAAAAAATGACCATTCTGGCAAAAAAACGATTTTCTTGTAGCGCCGTAGTGTAATTTTTTTGCAGTTGCACTACAAGAATAATTTAAAACCAATTTTGGCACTATTTTAATCCTTTTTTCTGCTTTGAATCAGGTTTAAGTGATAAACTATGATCATAATGTTATTTGTGAACCCATTATTCAATAATATGACCTTTAACACCCTTCAAGAGCTAAGAAAACAAACTGAATAAAACAAATCTAAGCAAAAAATCCAAATTTCAATTGAAACCAAAAATTCCTAAAATAAGCAAATGAGAAAATTTAAGCATATGAACAAACCTAAAATAAAAATCACAGTCAAAATATATAAAATTGAAGAAAACAAGTTCCTGACTTAACAAAATCCATGGATATTTTTAATTGTTATACATTGATGAAGATATATGATAGAGTAGATATAACACCATATTATATAGCATTCTTGTCTTGTTTACTATTGTTGAGATTGAATCACTAAAACAAGCAGGATTGGAAAAATCTCAACAGGGATTTACTTCAACTCTCTGGAATAAGGGACGACCCATGATCCCTTAGTGTTAGATATTTGGTTTCTGTTGCATATGGGAAGGGATTGATTTCTGTGGATTATCTGTCTATTGTAGTACACCCCAAGCCATAGAAAGTTTCTCTCTATAATAGAATTGGCGACCATACTGGGGAGGTTCCTAGTTGTTTCTCTTTGGGGTTTTTTTGGTATTCAATGTACTTGAATTGCTCTTATTTCTCTATTTCTGTGTCAAGTTTGGGGGCATGTTTTCCTAGTTTTGTCTCAGCTTGTCTGTTTACCTTGTTTCTCTCTCTTTTTCTTCCTGTACGCAGACTTAGCTTTCATAGTTGCGTATACACGCAGGGTTTCATCGAACAGTCGCATATGTACGCAATTTTACTGAGAACAGTCACATACGTCTTGATTTTTATCTTTATTGGGAGGATTAAGTGTTATTGGGTGATTTTGGATGATTCTTGACTCTTCTTGGATGCTTCTGGAGACTGTTTAAACCCTTTGTTTCTGACCAGAGACTCTTTTTAATTTGATTTTTAGAAATATTATTGTCATTCATTCTCTACTTTTTTGTTTTGAGATTAGTTCATTAGATCTATTTTACCTTGGTGCTTTTCTTGACTTCTATTTGTGAGTGGTTGCAGATTCTAAGGGTTGTAGAGTCATTTTCTTTGCTTTTATATCTCATTTAATTAAAAAATACAAAAATATTTTTCTTTTTGCATCATTATGCATTGCTTGCATTTTGCATTAGTATGGTACTTACATTAGGTTTTCTTGGTGAATGTTAGTCATATTTTCGTATATGATTGGCTTCACTTATATTTGAAGGAAAAATGTTTCACTTCATGTAGTAGCATACCTTATTTTTCATTCTACATAATGCATTTTCATTGATTGTTAGGTGTGCATTTTGCTTCATGTTGTGTCATAACAACATAAGTTCCATGACCATTACCCTTTGAGTATAATAGAAAAATAAAATCAACACTTAATAAAATGAATTGCACTCTTTTCTTTTCTAGGGTGCATCAACAAGATTAGGTTTTAAGGTCTTGGAATAGTTCATTGCAAGTTAATTCTCCAAGACCACTAAACATAACAATTAGGTGTCTGTCCATGTGAGAGTGTGAAACCCTTGGTATAATTAGTGTTTCTCAAGATGCTCCTCTTACATGAGAGTTAAGCACGAGGTAGTGCACATGATTGTGATGGGGATGACCCCTGGTTACTTTTTGTGAGTACTGGAGATATTTCCAGGATTGTATTCGTATATGGGGGCCTTTGAGGTATTGGCTGGTGCACCCCTGGGGTGCCAATTGTGCTTTAAGGATTTGAGATTTTCTACCCTCCCCATATGGTCAATCCCACCCGTGACTGTCCACCTGAGCATTGGTTATATTGAGGTGACCTTAGTTTCCTTACCTAGGTTATCAAGGGGGGTGTTTGCAGAGGTTTCTGCAGGTGTCCTGGCTAGGTAGGGGTCGGACGACATCGTCGCTATATGCATTGAAGATGAGGGCCACTATAATTGGTTAAAAACCTCCAGTTTTTGTGTATGGGAGTCGTAAGCTTCTCCTGGGTGAGATATACCTGCTTCATTCAGGAGCTCACTTATCCTACCCTAGGTTTGCTTGTTGTATGGATTTATATTTTCTTAGGTGTATTCTCTGTGCATGCTAGTCTACTTAGGGTTACGTATATAGATAGATTCTTTTATTTTTGTTGAGTCATTGTGGATCTGAGTACAGCTCCCCGTTGTTCTCATCGTTTAGTAGGTCTTCCACCTTCTATATCTCCTCCTCCCTTGGGAGAGAGAGCCAGAAATTATGGGTGGACTAATCATCACTTTGATTCACGCAAAGATCTCACCATGAGTCGTCATGAGCCTGAGGCCCTGAAGCTTCCACCTTCCCCACCTCCGGCGGTGGAAGTTGATCCTTTAAGAACATATGGAACTCCTCATGAGTCTGGTCCTGATGGGACTGGACCGTCACAAGATGATTTATCATAGTTTCCTAATTACATTAGCTTCGACCCCCGATATTGGTTATACTATCTGAGTGAAGAGACTCGCCATGAACCCACCATCATTGGACACATTAGATATGGCATGCTTGATATTCTCAATCCCGGTCTAGCACCTCATGCTCAACTAGTTGGTGACCCTGGTACTGCGCATGGGGGCACTTCAATTCCCTTCCATGTAGATAGGTTTGGTAATAGTAATCACATTGTGCCATCCACTCCAGCCCAGACCTAACACTAGTGTTCCTCTTCGGGGACCTCAGCCGAGACATGTGAATATTGGGGATACAAGCTCCATTCCTTCACATATTCCATTGTCTTCTCAACTTGTTGCTTCGATTGCCTTTATGACACATCCTCCTACTTAATCTAGCAGTCCTTCCGGACGAAGTTCAACTTCAAGACATGTTCGTCATGCGACTCCTAACACTGTAGTATCACAAGGACAAGTATCTCCTATTGTGTCAGCAGGTAATGTACCTATTTCTGGATGATCTCATGGAATACCTTGTGGGTCATCTCATGGTCGAGCTCATGGAGCTTCCCATTTACCTAACTATGGACCATCTCATTGAACATCTCATGGGATACCTTATGGATCATCCCATGGAACATCTCATGGAGCTTCCCATGGACATTCTTATGGACCGTAGTATGGACAAAACTATCAACCTTATGGGTCTGGGTATCAACAACCTACTTACTCTTCTAATTATGGCTTTGTAGCACCTCATAATCAAGGTACTCCACATCATAATGCTTCCATGCAGCCCTTAATAGGTCATATGGGAGGAGGTTATTATCCCACTAGCAAAGGACATGGTGTGTATAACATTCAACCTTATATGAATCAGTCCTACCAGGGAGCATGGCATTGACTGGCTCAACTTAGGCTCCCTTTCCTTGTGACCTTGAACCTACCTGATTTGTCAAGATTGATGAATGATCTTGTGTTTCACAATCTGACAGGGCTGGCAGTCCCTACCAAGCTTCCTTCAGACATTCCCAAGTTCTAGGGTAAGGCCAGTGAAGATCCTAGTGAGCATGTCACAACCTTCCACCTTTGGTTCTCTTCTAATTCCTTCCACTATGACTCCATCCATTTCAGGCTATTTCAATGCACCCTCATAGGTCCTTGACAAAATGGTATATAGATTTACTGGGGGGGGGGACCTATACTACGTTTGATGACCTTGCCATGAATTTTCTTAATCATTTTCAGCTACCCATATGTTACAACATCGGTACCGAACTCTTTTTGACATTTTGGCAAGACAAAGCCATGCATATTTTGAATCATATTCAAGAGTGGCATTGTTACAACTAATTTTACCACACATGGTGGATCAAACCTTTATGACCTTCCCTGTCCCTATGCAGACTCTTTGGACCCCATGGACCATTTTTTTACCTTTGATGTTTCAAATATGAAGGGACAACCTTGGAAGAGCGTAGAACTGGGCTCTATTTAAAAAAATACTATGCATGATTTCAGCCAGGGCTGATTGTTGTATATTATTGTACAATTTTTTGTATAGTTAGGTTTTCGTATGGTGATCAGGTTTGTTGATTAGCTTTCGTTTCTTATGGAAGATGTCGATGGGGTCTTCTACTTACATAGGATTCACTGATGGTTCTAGCCACCACACTCAAAACTCAGCTTCTGCTACTTGGGTGATTTATACTCCTACGGGTCAAGTATTGTCTTCAGGAGGCATATGTTTACAGCCTTATTCAAACAATGTTGCTGAATATAGTGCCATTATCAAGTTATTGCGGGATGCCATTTCACATGGTGTTCTCTCTCTTGAGGTACATCTTGATTCGCAGTTAGTAGTTTCACAGCTTAATGGCTTGTATCGTATTAGGGATCCAACATTAGTACGGAGATTCTTACGTGTGAGATTGCTAGAACGACAATTTGAGAACATAACATACATACATGTTTCAAGAATTTTTAATCATATGCTAACTATGTGTTAGATTGGAATTTGTTTCATAGACCATAAGCACATTACAAACATACATTTTTACACACATGTAAAAAAATAAAATCGATCATCATAAAAGTTTTTCATTAAACATCCAAAATGTGACGTCATAATACATAAGTGTCATAATACAAAATTGGGGCTTTCGAGCCACCAAAATATAATACACGGTAGTACAAAAATGAAGCACTCTTAGGCATCTAAGCCTGAGTTGGAGGAGGGAGGTGCTGATTGTTATAAAACACCATGGCTCTAGCTAGTCATCGAAATAAGCGAACCCATGCCCGTGGTGCACCAACAACCTGGCGCTGCATGGCCTCAGAAAAGTCCTCGACTTGCGCCATGGGTACCCTGTGTGTCAAACATACAAAGTTTGTGTGTATGCTTTGGAGCGTCCACCCCACATCCACACCCATGATGTCATCACCTCTTCCCCTCCGTCTACGACGAGTGAAACCGTCAGGTCATTGTGGTCCAACATTTGCGTACACATGACGGACTGTCACTATGTGTTGTCACACCAAAACATGTCTTTTGATTCAATACATCAAAAAACACAAAAAACAAATTATAATTCAAAAAAATTTAAAAGAGGGTTTGAGATTCATTACCTATATCACCATATGCTGCTCCTAGTGGTAGGGGCATGTCTGGATCTCCTCGAAAATCTATCCCTGCATAGGGATAGTCATCGATGGTAATGATTTGCCATTGCCACCATGGAAATAAGTCCTCTGGGTAGGGGTTAGCCACCCTACCTCTGCCCAGCCTATGCATAACATTGTCCCAACGTCATTGGGCTGGAGCTCGAACTCCGTGTGGAGGAATGTCCACTCTAGGACTTAGCCCGAGTACATGCTCAAAGAAGAACGTGCTCAATATGCTGCCAAAAATGAAGTTTCTCACCCTGCCTATATTGCAATCATTGAGCTGCTACTTCATGTTACTCAACAGCACAGTGCTCCAGTCATATACTGTGGGTCTCATACACTCCACTGCATAGAACATCAATGGTCATGAGGCCTGGTGGAGTGAAGCTAGAAAGGCTATCCTCCTGAGTGCCAATAGTATGGCCTTTAGTCCTAGTACTTGGATTGAGTTTGTTGGGATTTGAATCCCAACCTTTGTCGTGTTCGAAAAATAGTATACTGCAATGTACTCATCAATGGTAAGGCCACCTCCTAGCCCACGAGAGCGTAGGTTCACCACCTCTCCCCGTTGGGATAATCCAGTAATAAAATATATATCCTCAATATCTATAGTAAGAGACATCCCGTCAATGTGAAAAGACTCTGAGTCTGGATCCCAGTAATCTACTAGCATCTATAGGAGTCTTGGTTTGGCCCTCAGGCTGCCAAGACACCAAAACTTGTACAAACCGCATGCACGTAGAGCTTGTTGAGCCATTAAGTCACCTTGAACAACCTCCTCTACATCTCCATGTTCCCTCTCCCTCCATTCTAGAACCATCTTGCACATAAAAGATGATTTTTGGTTATCATTTACCTTAAAAAACCTTATGCACGGCTGCATATGTGGTTTTGGGAGTTTTTTCCACATATGACCAACCCTATACGTGGAAAAAACCCCGATATCTGCATGGGCCGAAAAGCCTATTTTAGATTGGCCTAAAACATAAAATTGACCATGGAAATTGAAAAAAATTGCATGAAATGGGAAGAGGAGGACATGAGGAGTTACCTGGAACAAACGGTGTCGAATTTCGCCGAACGAAGCTCCCGGAATTCGTGTTGGAAGTTTTGAGCTCAAATGGGTAAAAATTTCAAATGATATGGAATTTTTGAATTTTTTACTATTTGTAGAAATTTTTTGAAAATTTTGAAATTTTTAACCCACTTTCTATAGTTTTGGACTGTTTCTGACCATTTTGGACCGTTTTGGACTAATTTGATGATGTAGGAGTCCATTTTGAGCACCATTTCAACTGTGGTTTTGACCTGTTTGTGCCGATCTCAGGTATTATGTCTAAATTGGAATATAGGTTAGGTTTCACATCCGTTTGTACTTTGCATGACCTTATGACCATTTCATTATAACCTTAGGTATGAACCCATTCTATCTTGTCACGGAACCTTCTTGTTGCTTTTAGAAGTGACACGATGTGAATGGTAGAGCTTCATCATACATGGGTGCCCTAGTTAGCTCCTTTTTTGCATTTGGTGCCCATGCCGACATTTTTCCTTTATGGTGTAGGAGTCCCTTTGTATAGTATCACCATGACTTTGCATAAGAGCCTCATACTCCTCTTGATCTTTTTGCTGGCCTTTCTCCCCAGGACTCCCTTATATCAAGTTTTAATTTCCTTACCATGAGTTTTGCTTGCCGTATTGAGCCTTATGTTGGCTTCCCTAACTTTGATTATCAGCCATATAGCTCGAGCTTGTCTCATGTCTAGCCACGCAGAGCCATTTTACATATCCTTTGTAGCATGATTCCCCATTTTTACAGGGAGGGGACTTTCCCCCGAGTGTCATTATCTTACACATGTGTCCTTGCATTGAGAATAGGTATGTTTTGCTACTTGGAACTAGTTTGTTTGCTTCCTTAACACTCGTCTCCTCCTAGTCTGTAACTATACAACACTTTTATTCTTTTTCAAGCTTCTCAAAATATTTGAAAAAGTCCAAAAAAAATCAAAAAACCAAAAAGCCGGACAAAAAAAGATGTTATCTTTGGCAGCAATTGAGTCATGTTGCCTTTGAACAGAGCATTGTATATCAAATCCACTGGTTGGGTTAATAGTTTGACTTGAGGAGCTGTACTCGTTTCTCTAAGTTTATTTCCACCTACTGGTTAAGCTTCCAGTCCCTATGGAGCCTCTGTTGATGCCTCCTATGTCGCAGAGATGTCCGAGTTGTGTTTATTGTGTCTATGCTGCCTACATTCAGTCACCATTCACCTTTATGCTCTTGTTCGAAGGAAGTTAAAACTTGAGTTGGCCATTCCTCAGTTCTCTTGGCTTTGCATGTCGCCCATTCCCGATACTGTTACTGGTTTGTGTACATTATGATCGAGTCCTTCCACATTATATAGCTTTGCTAAGTACCTCATGTTATATGATGGGGGATGACTTAATTACCTCCTTCCACCGGATTTCATCCCATCGACTTCAGATCATTTATTCTGGGATAGGAATTTAGAGTCATTTTTTAGTGCCTTGAGACTTGCAGTCATCAGTGGCAGGTTCTCTCGCCATCGACAGTCGTTGGGAATACATCAATGTCCCCTGATCGATGGATTCTTTCAAGTGTTTGACCTCAACACATTTATTCACACTTGTTAGTTTGCACTCTAGTACCTTGATTCCCATTTTCATTATCGGTGGGTGATCTCGCATCTATTAATGGTATACATCAATGACCGGTAATCAGATGATGGACTACTATGTTCGACCTTGACACCTCTATTCACATAGTAGGACATGTACTCGTAGTAGATTGTGTAGAAGACCTTCCATATTGGTGGCATTTTATACATGCTACCTCCTTGATCGTTCCATTGTTCATGAGATTTCAGCTCTCGTGACTTGATTCTAGTGTATGTGAAATATCTTCAGCCATTATGGAGATCTTGATGCATTGTATATCTTTAGCTTTCATGAAGATTATGATCTTTTGTATATCTTCATCATGGAGATTCTGATCTATCTATATTATACGTGGTGATGACCGCACATGTCATATTTTGTATCATGCATGTTCATGGCCATTGTACTCTTATGTATTCGAGACTACTATATGTGCTTGCAGTCGTGTGCAGAGTTTGATTATTGTATTATACTATTTAATGGATGGTTCTTCCACTTGATTCTTCATCACTTCACCTCTGGGATGGACTTATAATGTATTTCGGCCATCGTATCACCCCTTTGACCTCACACATTAGGGGGCATTTGTTACAGCTGATTTTACCTCACATGGTGTATCACACCTATATGGCCTTCCCTATCCCTCAGCAGACTCTTTGGACCCCATGCGCCATTTTTTTACCTTTCATGTTTCCAAGATCATCCCTAAAAACATGCATGATTTTCCATACATGACTTTTAAACCCATTCTCGTGTATATATGCGGATATGACCCTTAAACCTGCGTACATCGAGATGTGTGCAAAAGGCCAAATAGTTTTGGAGTTTTCCTTGTGGATTCGAGTCACTTGTCTCTTGGAATTCCACACACCTTGAGATTGCTCATATTTGACCTTCCATTACCCCATTAAAGCACTATATAAGGAACCCTTTGGATACATTGAAAGGGGAGGAATTGAAGAGCAAGAAAACTATAGTCCATTGTTGCTGGAGCTGATACTTGAGTTTGCATCCCTTTGTCCCTTGGAGCACTTTGTGTTCTTCCCAAGCTTGCCTTTGCTTGTGAGCTTCTGGGAGATGGAGGATTGAAGTGGTGGAGGCCCAGGTGGAGGACTCTGCTTCTTCGATTCGCGGACGTGCCGATAGAGGTTGTCACTATTGTAATCTTTGATTTATATTAATAGAAATATCTTTTCCTGTCCAATAATGTGTATTTAAATGAATGTAGAATCCATGGATGCTTTTAAATGCTTATATGTTATTGATTATATATGCTAGAGTAGTTCTAACACAATTATATAGCATGCTTGTCTTGTTTGCTGAATGTTGAGAGAGTAAATTGCTAATACAAGTGAGAGTGGAAAAGCTCAATAGGGATCTACATCAACCATCCGAAATAAGGTATGTTTTGAGATCCTTTAGTGTTAGATGTTTTATTTCTCTTGCATATGAGAAAGGATTGATTTCTGCGGTTACTTTGTCTGTTGTGGTACACCAAGCCATAGGAAATTTTCTCCGACGCTCGGTATTGGTTATACTATCCGAGTGAAGAGACTACCCATGAACCCACCAGCACTGGACACATTAGATATGGAATGCTTGATATTCTCAATCCCAGTCCGACACCTCATGTTGAACTAGTTGGTGACCCTGGTACTGCGCATGGGGGCACTTGCATTCCCTTCCATGTGGAGAGGTTTGGTAATCGTAGTCACATTGCGCCATCCACTCCAACCTAGACCTAACACTAGTGTTCCTCTTTGGGTACCTCAGTCGAGACATGTGAATACTGGGGATACAAGCTTCATTCCTTCGCATATTCCATCGTCTTCTCAACTTGTTCATTTGAATTCCTTTTTGAGGCATCCTCCTCCTAAATCTAGCAGCCCTTCGGGACGAAATTCGACCTCAAGCCATGTTTGTATTGTGACTGCTAACACTGTAGTATCACAAGGCCAAGTGTCTCCTATTGTGTCAGTAGGTCATGTACCTATTTCTGGATCATCTCATGGAATACCTCGTGGGTAATCTCATGGTCCAGCTCATGGAGCTTCTCATATACCTAACTATGGACCATCTCATTGAACATCTCATGGGATACCTTATGGATCATCCCATGGACCATCTCATGGAGATTTCCATTGACATTCTTATGAACCATAGTACAGGAAAAACTATCAACTGCATCGGTCTGGGTATCAACAACCCGCTTACTCTTCTAATTATGGCTTTGTAGCACCTCATAAACACGGTACTCCACATCACAATGCTTCCATGCAGCCCTTAATGGGTCATATGGGAGGAGGTTATTATCCCACTAGCTAAGGACATGGTGTGTATAACATTCAACCTTATATGAATCAGTCCTACTAGGGAGCATGGCATTGACTGACTCAACATAGGCTCCCTTTCCTTATGACCTTGAAACTATTTGATTTATCGAGATTGATGAATGATCCTATGTTTCATAATCCGACATGGTTGGCAGTATCTACCAAGCTTTCTTCAGACATTCCCAAGTTCCAAGGTAAGGTTGGTGAAGATCCTGGTGAGCATGTCACAACCTTCCACCTTTGGTGCTATTCTAATTCCTTACACGATGACTCCATCCGTTTGAGGCTATTTCAACACACCCTCATAGGTCCTGCGGTGAAATGGTGTATAGATTTACCAGGGGGGAACTATACAACGTTTGATGACCTTGCCATGAATTTTCTTAATCATTTTCAGCGACCCATATGTTACAACATCGGTACCGAACTCTTGTTGACCTTTCAGCAAGACAAAGACACACATATTTTGAATCATATTCAAGAGTGGCGTAGATGAAAATGATTAATTAAAGCCTTTATACCACCATAGTTTCTTTTAGAATGGTTCCTCAAGTCATTGCTACCTTACATCACAAAGGATGTTTCTACATCCAGAGTTCAAAATGAGGACCGAGCTATTTTTAGGGCCCAAGAGTTAGATTTGATTTATGATCAATCGGAACACTTGTATGAAATTACCCCAAATGCTCCAAGATCCAATTTCGACCCCAAGATTAAACCTGGGCCACATGCATTAGACGAATTTNTTCCATGTCATCATGTGTTAGCCAATGAAATTGCTTTAAATTTGAAATACCGTATAGGTCTTAAACACTTTTTTAATATAAATTTGGGGATAGGTATCAATTTTTTTTTTTTTTTGTATTTTTGACATATCTCCCCATTTTTATTTAAATTTCGATCGGGAGAGCTCGTTGGATGTGGAATTAAATTCCGCATCCAATAAGTACCCACTCAGCATACTTTTGACCGACCCCACTACCCTAAAAACAAGAAACATCTAAAAAAATGTGATGATAATGTCATCATCACGTATTTTTAGGTATTTCTCTTTTTTGGGGTAGCGAGGTCCATCAAAAGTATGCCGAGTGGGTACTCGTTGGATGCAGAATTTAATTCCGCATCCAATGAGCTCACTCAATTGAAATTTGAGTAAAAACACGGGGAGATATGTCGAAAATACAAACAAAAAAGTAGTTTTTTTCTTTTCTTCCTCCAAAATTAATAAATACTATTTTATTATTTTAACTATTATTTTATTAATTTTTTTTAGGAGGCCCATTTTGAGTTGAAATTTCCTCTAATGTCGATGGTATTGTTGGCTCCATAAGTACCAATCCTATAGACTCGGTTACGAAACAAGTGATCTAGTTATCGATTAACCAGCTTGCGTCGGGACAAGCTACGACTTTGTCTCAACCTACCCAATCGACGAGTGTAGTTTCAGTGCAAACGTCGAAACTGAAAGGAAACGAGTAGCCTGGAAGGAATAAAAAGAAAGGAAAAAATAATCGTAAGGGTGGGACCAAAAATGAAAATGGTAATAATAATGACAAGAACACGAATAATGCTGGGGGGACAAGCATCCTAAGCACAAGGTGAATTTTTCTTGTAAGTTGTGTAAGGACAATCACCTCACTCACTTGTGCCCTCATATGGAGGACACCTTGAATTTTAGAGCACAGGGCCTAACTTTGTTTACTAATCCTTTACCTAATAATAAAAAAATGAACTCAAGGACCATTGATATTGGTTGTGCATCTGGTGGAACTCAAAACCCATCGGAGGCCGCTAGTGGTTGCAGTTGCATCAACATGGTGAAAGATACCAAAGTTGTGACCCGTGCAAAATATTACAGTTCTTCACAACCAGACCTTGGGAAAAAACCTGATCCACCCAAGACTTCTTTGAAAATTGAAAAACCTATAGATAAACTTGAAGTTCTACCTCGCATTCCTAAGGGAGTCTTGAAACGCTTGGGGCAAAATCCTAATGCTTGAGCCGCCTAGAACTATTCAGTTGTTGAGGATTTGCGCTAGACTCTATGTGTGATTTCCGCGTTAGAAGTGCTTCAGGCTTGTCCTTCGTAGAGTCAATGCCTTGCTATATTCTCTTGGGGTTACTGATGATACCTCTTCTTCCATGATCAAATTTGAAACTCCAGGATTCTAGCCTCGCTTGCCTTACTACATGTCTCTTTTGATTCATGTAGAGTGTCTCAACAACACCATCATGCATACTGCCATTGACAAGGCGCTGCCACTTCCGTGATGTCTTTATCTTGTTGGAAGGTTTTGGGTTCTCCAACATTGTCTCACTCTGCCAACATTTTGACTTCTTTTGATGGCAGGTCATTTCGGCCGCACGGTATACTTCCTTCTCTAGAGGTCTAGTTGGGAGGGAAGACTGTCGCGATCGAGGTCGAGGTGGTTGGTGCATCCCTTGACTACAATCTTTTGCTGGGTAGGAATGGGATGTACAATATGCAAGCTGTAGATTATTTTCTATTTCGAGTGGTTTGATTTCCATTTAATGGGAAGATAGTTACTATTGTTCGAAATTCATTCCATAATCTGAGTGTTAATGCATCATCAAGAGCTTCTATCCTGATTATCAATCACTCTCAGTCGTCAACTGAGAATGTGGGTGTGGGTATGTATCCTTCTCTTATGGGAACCTTTAGTTTTCCTGCACCTGTTCTTATGATTGGGTCGTGTCTTAGTTGGGCTTCATCCTCGTTGAATTCAGTATCTTTTTGCACTACTCATATGGAGGATCCTTGGATCCTTCCTTCGCTGAGTACTTCCAGTATGCCTGTCGAGACGAACGTGTCATTTCCTACAATAGTGGCGGCGTATTAAGAAAATATTGATCATGTTGTAGAGCCTAGTCCTTCCTCTTCACAGATGGAGGAGGAGGAACCTTATGTGCTGCCTGCATGGGTAGTAGAGTCATATCACTCTCACAACTTCCTTGATGATGTTTTTCCATTAGATGAAGCTATTCTTGAGGCCATGTATGGGATTGAACAACCATGGGAAGAATTGCACCATAGATCGTATTTCCTTCCTAAGCTTGATCGCTTAGAGCGTGATGAATTTAGGGCAATTCTAAGTGAGAAAATTGCTATCCCTGTGGTCCCATTAAGCTCTCCTAGTCAGATGGATGAAGGGAACATGGCTAACCTGTCACCAATGATTCTTATCAATATTTCTCGTGGTCCTGGTAATATTGAGAACGTCTACATTGGGGTGAGTTGTTCCCCCGATGAGATTAAAGAGTATAATGAGTTGTTTAAGGAGTTTCATGATATTTTTGCTTGGTCATATGAATAAATTCTAGGTATAGACCCTCGTATTGTCGAACACGAAATTAAGACCTATATGGATACAAAAGCGGTTCGACAACGTTTACATGCTGTGAGTCCTAGAAAAGAACCCACCATTAAAGCTGAGATATAGAAACTTCTCAAAGTTGGTTTTATCTATCCCATTCCCTTGATGGAGTGGGTTTCAAATCCCATTCCGGTAGATAAAAAGCAGGGAGCGATCCGAATATGCACTGATTTTCATGATTTAAATCGAGCCTGTCCTAAAGATAATTTCCCTACACCATTTATTGATCAAATTTTGGATGAGTGTTTGGGAAGTGAGGTATTTTATTTTATGGATGGATTTTCTGGATATAATTAGATACAAATTAAGCCCGAGGATCAACACAAGACCACATTTATTTGTCCTTGGGGAACTTTTGCATATCGAAAGATGCCCTTCAGCCTTAAAAACACCAAAGCTAAGTTTCAGTGGGCCATGACCTTAATTTTTCATGATCTTAAAAGGATTATTGAAGTATATTTGGATGATCTCGCTGCTCACTCCCGTTTGAGAGTGCGCCATTCTTAACATTTGTGATTAGTGTTCGAAAGACACCATCATTACCAAGTTCGTTTAAATCCTCATAAGTGCATCTTTTTCATGATAGTTGGTCATTTACTAGGATTCATTGTGTCCAAGGAGGGTATTAAAGTTGATCCCTTTAAGGTTGAGGTAATACTTCAATTGTCTCCCCCACGTAATATTCAACACCTTCAATGTTTATAAGGTATGGAAAACTTCTTGCGAAGGTTCATGGTTAATTTTTCCAACTTGACTAAAGGATTCATGCATCTGTTGAAAAAGGACACCCCTTTTTACTAGGATGAGTGAGCCCATGAGTATTTTGATGCTCTTAAGAAAGCCTTAGCAATAATCCCTGAGCTTACTCCACCAGACTGTAGCCATGATTTCTTAATTTATGTGGCCATGTCTCAAGAGATGCTTGGTATGGTATTGGTTCAAGAGGATGAGGAGCTTCATGAGCATGTCATATATAATTTGAGCCGAAACCTTATTGATGCGAAACTTTGCTATTCCCATGTGGAGAAGCTAGCCTTAGCCACCGTTCATGTGTTTCAGTGTTTGAGACATTATATTCTCCTTCGCCAAACTTTGGTTGAAGCTCAGATCAATCCATTTCAGTTTGTCCTCGCTAGAAGGATGATTGCAGGAACATATAATAAGTGGATTGTCATTTTGCAATAGTTTGATCTCCAGTTCGTTTTAGCGAAATCGAAGAAATTGTTAATCTTTTCTAAGCTCATATCATATTTCCCAAATTTAGAGGAAGAGGAGGTTTATGAGGATTCTTTTATCAATTAGCATATATTCCTCATCTCAACTATGGACCCTTGGTACAGGGATATTATTGTGTGTTTCCAAACATTGAAGGTCCCCACTCACCTCTCATGGGATGAGCGGTGAGGATTACATCACGTAGCGAAGAACTACCTCATAGTGGAAGATACTTTGCATCACCGTCGGGTGGATTCCATTTTACGTCATTGTTTAACTCATGATGAGGCTGAGGTCGTGCTTAATGATTTCCATGGAGGGGCGTGTTCTAGTCATTTATCTCGGATTTCTATAGCCCAAAAAATCTTAAGAGTGGGCTATTTTTTTCAGTCCATATTTAAGGATTGTGTCAATGCAGCTAGGAAGTGCCACCCTTGCCAAGTGTTTTCATGTAATATGCACTCACGTCCAACCCTTTTGCATCATATTGTCACCGTCAGTCCCTTCACCAAGTGGGGGCTTGATTTTATAAATTGCAACCCAGCTCCAGTTAGGGGGCACCATCATATTATTGTGGATGTTGATTACTTCACGAAATGGGTGGAGGCTATGCCCACAATTAAATTCGACGGTGAGACAATCGTGCATTTCGTATTTAACAAGATTATCACCCAGTTTGGTATTCCGAAAGAGCTTGTCACTGACCGTGGCAGACACTTTCAGAACAAAATGATGGAATATTTGGATTCCAAGTTAGGATATAAGCACGAGCACTCCTCTTCTTATTACCTTCAAGTGAATGGATAGGTTGAAGCAATGAACAAGTCACTTAAGTCCATTCTCCAGTAAGCCATCGCACAAAGAAAGAATAATTGGCATATCATTTTGTATCCTACTCTGTGGCCCTATAGAACCGCGGTTAAGACTACCACCAGTTTTTGTCCCTATCATATTGTGCATGGGGTGGATTGAGTATTACTAATTGAATGCGAAATCCCTTCTCTGATTCTAGCTATGGATATTTTACCAGACACTTCCGCATTGGAAGAGAGTTTCGTCCACTTAAAGCAGCTTGATGAGCAACCCTGAGATGCCTTAGTGGCTCTAGAAGTTAACAACCATCGTGTTAAGGTCCAGTATGGTAAGTCTGTCCATCCTAGGAGGTTTCGTGAAGGTGAGTTGGTCCTTTTGTGGGATTAAGCTAAAGAACCCTTGGGGGCATGAAAGTTTAATCCCATGTGGCATGGTCCTTACGTGGTTAAACGTGTCTTAGAGAAAGGTTCCTATGAGTTGGTTGATTATGAAGGGACATCCTTGGCAAAGCCTAGAAATGGGCTCTATCTCAAAAAGTACTATGCATGATCTTCAATGAGGGTTGATTTTTGTATATTATTGTACATTTTTGCATTGCATAGTTAGGTTTTCTTATGGTGATCAGGTTTTTTGATTAGCTTTCGTTTTCTATGGCATATGTCGATGGAATATTCTATTTACATAGGATTCACTAATGGTGCTAGCCGCCACACTCAGAACTCAGTTTCAGCTTCTTGGGTGATCTATACTCATGTAGGTCAAGTATTGTCTTCAGGAGGCATATGTTTATGGACTTCGTCAAACAATGTTGCTAAATATAGTGTCGTTATTGAGTTATTGTGTGATGCCATTTCGCATGGTGTTCATTCTCTTGAGGTATGTCTTGATTCACAGTTAGCAGTTTCACAACATAAGGGATTGTATCATATTAGGGATCCGACATTATTACGAATATTCTTACGAGTTAGATTTCTAGAACGATAATTTGAGAGTATAACATACATTCATCATTCCAAGATTTTTTAATTAAGTTGTTGATTCATATGCTAACTATGTGTTAGATTGGCATTTGTTTCACAGACAATAAGCATATCACAAACACATTTTACACACATTTAAATAAAATAATAGTCAATCATCATAAAATTTTTCATTAAGTTCAAAAAGTGACGTCATAATACATAACTATCATATACAAAATTGGGACTTCCAAGCGACCAAAATATATTACACGGTCATACAAAAATATATACACCCAGGTCTCTAAGCCTGAGGTGGAGGAGGGTGTTGATCATGGTAGCACACTACGGCTCTAGCTAGCCAGAGAAACAATCGAACCCATGCTCATGGTACTCCAACCACCTGGCGCTGCATGGACTCAGGAAAGTCCTTGACTTGTGCCATGGATACTATATGTGTCAATCGAGCAAAGTTCATTTGAATTCTTTAGAGTGTTTGCTTCACATCCCCACCCATGATCTCATCACCTCTTCCCCTCCATTGATGATGAGGAAATCCATATGGCTGTCATCCAAGGGGATTTCACTTAGTGAACATCTCACATAGCATGTGCGATCGTGGGATATTAACGAATACCCTTAATTTCGATAGATATTGACCCAAACTCTTTTTGTTGAAACCCCCTCCCAATATTTTAAACCTTATCCCCACCCATTTTTATACCTCAATCCTTGTAAACCACCCTGCCCACCCCCACCTTAAACCCCTCAACCCCCCAATACCTGCAATATATTGGTTCATTTTTTAATAATTTTAAAACCCACAATATGAACTAACGTGATAGGATATTGGTCAACAAGTGAAGTCCCTGTGTTGTCATGGTCCTACATTTGCATATACATGATAGATTGTCACTATGTGTCATCACAACAAAAACATATATTTTGATTTCATATATAAAAAAACACAAACAAATTAAATAGTTCAAAAAATTAAAAGTGGGTTTGGGATTCATTACCTATGTCTCCAAAAGCCGCTCCTGGTGGTAGGGGCATGTCTAAATCACCACAGAAGTCAATCCCTGCATAGGGATAGTCATATATGGCAATCAGTTGTCTCCACCACCATGGAAATAACTTTGCTGGGTAGGGGTTAGCCACCCTTCCACCTCCCAGTCTGCGCATGACATTCTCCCAGAGCCACTGAGTTGGATCTCAGACTCCATGTGGAGCAATGTCTACTCTACGGCTTAGCCCTAGCACCCGCTCAAAGAAAAATGTGCTAAATACACTACCAAACCCAAAATTATGCACCCTTCGCATATTTCATTCAATGAGTTGTTGTTTCATGTTGTCCAGCAGTGTAGTACTCTAGTCATATACTGTAGGTTGCATACATTCTACCGCACAGAACATCATTGGCGGTGAGGCCTGGTGGAGTGAAGCCAAACTTGCAATCCTTCCAAACCAAAAAAGTATGGCTTTCAGCTCCAAAATATGAATAGAGTTTTTCAGGATTTGGCTTATGGAAATTGAACCCGAGAGATAGAACAGTTACACTCACAAAATTGGTAATCAAACATGCAAAATTCACACCAAAGGAGACTGAAATTGGAGCATAACACTAATCTGCATTGAGTAAGTGTACAATATCCAACCTTATGAAGTAATAGGCTTCTGTAATATATAATTACATGAGAGAATTGAATGCATAAAATTCCATTCGAAATAGTAAAAAAACAGGCTTACCAAAACTAGTCAAATCCCCCATAGGTGCATAAATCAGTTTCCAAATCTAGGTATATGCTCATGAATTGGCTAAGTCAAGTGGGAAAGATAGAGAAGGATGGAAAGATAACTCATACATGCTTTTATTTGGAGAAAAGGAGGGAGGATGATGTGGGAAAAAAACAAGGCAACTACACCTAGTCTATCTTTTCCTTTTGCCTTAAATCAGAAATAAAACAAGGTAGCTTTTCAGAAAAAATAGATATGCACTTTAAAGAATCTGGAATAAATAAGAGATGCTAAATTTGGTTTCCAGGATGTTTACTAAGCGCTCCATGACTCATTTTTAGCATATGTTGACTTCTAGGACATGTAGAAGGCAACTAGCATAGAATGGAATCTAGGAAACAAGGTAATAAGACAAAAATAATTAAATTAATGTCTAATGCAGGTAACTATGGGTTTATTATTATAACACCCCCCTTTAAGCCTTACTTTATGAGTAGATATCAGAAAAATATAGGGCATTGCAACAAGGCTTATTCACCCTTTACATACTGCTTGTCCATACAACCAAGGAAAGAGGCAAAAACACAGTGGGAAAATCCTCCCTTAAACATGGAGAGGAAAAACAAAATTTGGAAATATTTTCATTAATCATGCTTCATAGCATGATCAGCAATCCACAACAGTGATTTGAGATTGCTGAATGTCTTCTCACAAATTTTTTTGGTGAAGATGTCTGCTACTTGTTCTAAAGATGAACAAAAGAGTAGATCAATGGTATCATCATGCACAAGCTGTCTGAAGTAGTGCATATGGATCCTCTTGAAATTGATGAGTGAATATGAAACATACTTGAACTGATGTAATTTGATTCCATGTTGGGATTGAGCAATTTTGAGACCCAAGAATTGGCTCAACAATCCCAAATCTGTCATAGAAAATGCATGGTTCATTGCATCCTTCAAGGAGGCAATCTCTTTTTTTAAACTTCCTGTAATCAGTAGGTCATCCACATACAATAAAATAATCATTAAATAACCATGAATCAGTTTCAAATATAAATTAGAATTAGAATTGCATTGAACAAAACTCAGTGATAGGAAAAAGCCATCAATCTTGGCATACCAAGCCTTGGGGGCTTGCTTTAGCCCATACAATGATTTATTTAACTTGCACACTAAATATGGATTAGAAACAAACCCTTTAGGTTGCTGCATGTAAATCTCTTCAATTAGATCTCCATTTAGGAAAGAACACTTCACATCCATGTGATGCACTTCCCACTGCTTCGAAGCTGCAATGGCTAGAGCTAGCCTTATGGAGTCCATCTTTTCCACTGGTGCAAAGGTTTCATTGTAGTAAATACCATGTGCTTGTGAGTAGCCCATGGATACCAATATTGCCTTATATTTCAAATATTAACCATCATAAACAAACTTAGTCTTTAAAACCCACTTACATTGAACTAGCTTCCTCCCTGGGGGAAGATCAACCAGTTCCCAAGTGTTGTTCTTTTGGAGCGAGCTGAATTCTTCTTTCATGGATGTTTGCCATATGGATCATGTGTTGCATCTTCATATTTCTGTGGATCTGATTGAACCATCAAATAACACTTCTAAGCAAATAGAGGATCTTTCACACAAAGGGCACTCTCAAATTGAGATCTAGTCCTCCTAGTGTCTGTAAATTTGAGCATATAGATCTGTAGACAAATACACAACTCACAAAGAAGATCTCACAATTTACTCAGCAATTGAAGAATGAAACAGTGCAAAAGGCTTGTAGCTGTGAATGCTTTCATTAATAAAAAAATTAATCCAGATGATAATTACAATAATGTAAAATGGCTTTAATAGCCACAAGCAAATCGAATCCACATGAGGAAGTTCGAATTGATGACTCTACTTGACTGTAGGTAACCAATACATTGTCTAAATCACTATGGGAGGACCCAGTAGTTAACTATCCTTGTCTAAATCATAACCGGAGTTCTAAAACACAACCAAGTGTTACATTTAGTATTAAATAATGGTTAACTGACTGTGGTAGGTGAGAAAAGCACCCCACATGTGTGCAATTAATTAAACCATTATTTAACTGAATGTAGAGGGCTAGAACTGAATGTAACTAACTCCTAACTTGGCTTGACTATTCATTAATGGAAGTGAACTGACCTTGGTTGGTTTCGGCACTCCCAGTTGCTTCCTAAATTGTAGGGATTGATCTAGGAGACTCCTAATCTTATGCAATCAAGTGCAATAAGTGGAAGTGAGCCTCAATTAGTGTTCCCCACACTTAGGTAACTAAAACATGTGCCCCAATTAGGTCAAGTTTAACCAATGGTGCTAATGACTATAAATAGACTGGATGGACTCCCGATTTAGACATGACTCCCGATTTAGACATATGACCAAATTTGGACAAGGGAGGATTAATAATCCTAACAGTGTCACTAGGATTTCCAGCTAGTTCCCCAGCTGCATGAATGGTCTTTGCTGCCCATTTTGGTCTTGTAGGAATATTAGGATCTGCAATCAAATACTCATTATCAGACATATCAGAATCAGGAAACTCATTAGTCTTTTCACTTACAATCAATGGATCTGGTGATGAACACTGAATAAGACTCCAACTTCAACTGCTACTAAAGGATCTTCTTCGAACTGAACACTTATTTCAATGAAAGATTTGTTAGTGCTCAAGTTTATCAGCTTGTGCCCTTTTGAATCTTCAGAATACCCAACAAATAGGCACTCTTGGCTTTGGGGCTGCAAAGCCTTCCTCTTTTCAATTGGAATTCTAGCCCAAGCCTTTCAGCCAAAAATCCTGAAATGGGTCACATCTGGCTTGTGCCCACCCCAAGCTTCGAAAGGAGGCATACCATCACGATTCTTATGAGGCACCCTATTCTAGATTTAGGATGCATAGTTTATAGCCTCGTCCAAAAACTTTGGTGGCAAAGTATTAGCCTCCATCATGCAGGTTTCCATCTCCTTGAGTGATTTGTTCTTTCTCTCAGCAACACCATTTTGCTGTGGTGTGTAAGGGATCGAATGATGCATCTGAATACCTACATCTTTACAATACTGAATGAAATCAAACTTGACATACTCACCACCATTGTCATATTTTAGGATCTTGAGTTTCCTCCTAGACTGGTTTTCAACCAAGGCTCTAAAGACTTTGAAGAGGTTAAAAACTTCAGACTTATGCTTTAGGAAGTGAACCCAACAATACCTAGAAAAATAATCTATGAAGGTCGATGCATATTTGGATTGATTCATGGAAATATGAGAGAATGGATCAACAACGTCACTGTGGATCAGCTCAAGAGGTGAAAAGGTTCTCTCATGACTAGCTTTCTCATACTTGTGCCCTGGGTGTTTTCCTAGGATACAACCTTAATAGAATTCCTTATAAAACTTGATCTTTGATAACCCTACAACCATATATTTTTCACTCAAATAAAAAATATACTTGTAGTTAATATGGCCAAATCTTTAATGCCAAAGCTTGCTTTCTTCATTAGCATGAATTAGAAGAGTGGAGGGGTTTGAGTAGGGTAGAAAATGGGAAAACTTGTATACCTTTGAAGTGTCATCAACAACACCTTTTTCTATGACTTTAACATTCAAAATATTAGTGATTTCAACATCATCAGGGGAGAATATGACCTTCTTTGGAGACCCAGTATGAGTCATCTGATACACTAACAAGAAATTAGAGGCAAGAACTGGAACATACAACACATTATTGAACTTACCATGGTCAAGATCAATCCTTCCCTTCCCTAAACTGTCAGTGAGAGAGTCATCTCCCAAAACTATTGGTGTACCTTTTGACATGTCACGAGAGGAGAATGCCTCTTTTGTCAAAACCATATGTCTAGAAGCTCCAAAGTCTATGATGAATCTAGGTGAGCTTGATGTGCCAGCAACAAAGGCATGTACTCTCTCTCTGTCCTATGAATTTGATTCTCCTTTCCTCTTCTTTGAGCAATCAGGAAGGGATATGTTATTATTCTCTAGGAGTTGGGTCAACATGTCAATTTTATTCTTCATAAAATAGCTCTCATGATGATAGCCCTTACTACAGTATGCGCACTTGCTCACTTCTCCTTTGTTCTTCTTCTTCTGGGAGTTCTTCTTGGAACCTTGGGGCTCCTCTTGAGACTTGTTCTTGTCTCTCTTTTGCTTAGGTGGAATTTTAACTTTTTCCTATCTTTTTGAATCCACCCTTGAATCTCCAGCAACCAAAGATTGGTCTTTGGAAGGTTTGATGGTGCCCATCATCACCAACTTATATTGCTCTTGTGTGAGCGATTCCATGAACTCTGCAAGCTTAGGCATCTTCCAGGATTGAGTTGTCAGCTTGGTGGCATGGAAGGTAAATAAAACATTGAATATTTAGGACCAAGCTTAGAGAGTATGTCCAACACTAGTTTCTCTTCCTTCTTTTCGATCCCACACTGTTTCAACTGCAAAACAAGGGCCTTAAACTTGGAAAAGTAGAGTTGCAATGATTGGAAACTACTGGGACACAAGGAGATCAGCTCATTCTTGATTTTATGTCCTCTCATGTCATCTATCTTTCCAAAAATATATTCAATATTATACCACACTTCATTAGTTGATGTCAATCCATTAAGATGGAAGAGGAGGTCTCTTGAAATGCTCAAACACAAAAGACCATAGGATTCATCCCTCCTATTGTGCCATTTAGTTTTCTCTATAGCTACATTGGGCTTTTTCTCAGTTTCCATAGTCACTCTGTAGAGATATTTTTCTCTCAAAAATATCTCCATCTCAACTTTCCACTCAAAGAAATTGAATGGAGTCAAGATGATCTTATGAGATTGGTCCATAGCTCAGAAACTGTGCCCTCCATTCAATAGATGCGCTCCCAGTCAAGATGTAGAACATGTAATAACAATATGGAAGGAGAGAAATAAATATACAAAGCCTTTGATACCATGTGGAAATTGAACCCAATAGATAGAACAATTACACACACAATTGCTAATCAAACATGCAAAATTCACACCAAAGGAGAGTGAAATTGGAGCATAACACTAATATATATTTAGTTAGTGTAAAATATAAAAACTTATGAAGTAATAGGATTCTGTAATGTATTATTACATCATATAATTGAATGCATAAATATTCCATTCGAAATAGTAAAAAAGCAGGCTTACCAAAACTAGTCAAATCCCCCATAGGTGCATAAAGTAGTTTCCAAATCTAGGTATATGGTCATGAATTAGATAATTCAAGTCAACAAGATAAAAAGGGATGGAAATAAAACTCATACGTGATTTTATTTGGAGAAAAGGAGGGAGGATGATGTGGGTAAAAAACAAGGCAACTACACCTAGTCTAGCTTTTCCTGTTTCCTTAAATCAGAAATAAAACAAGGCAGATTTTCAAAAAAAATAGATATGCACTTTAGAGAATATTTAATAAAGAAGACAAGATAAATTGGGTTTCCAAGATGTTTCCCAAGTGCTCCATGACTCATTTTTAGCATGTGTTGACTTCTACGACATGTAGAAGGTAACTAGCATAGAACGAAATCTAGGAAACTAGGTAATAAAATAAAAATTAAATTAATGTCTAACGTAGGTAACCATGGGTTGATTATTCTAACATGAATCCCAATATTCTTTGTATCTAGAAGACAGTACATAGCTATGCATTCATCTATGGTAAATTCACCTCCTGGCCCATGGGATCGGAGGCACATCACCTCCCCTTGTCGAGACAAACCAATGATAAAATATATGTCCTCAACCTCAATGTGGAGCGACACCCATATATATGAAATGTTTTAGACTCTGGATCCCAGTAATCTACTAGAAGTTGTAGTAGTCTTGGTTTGTCCCTCAAGCTTTCAAGACACCAAAACTTGTATAAGCCACATGCTCGTAATGCTTGTTGAGCCATGATATTAGCTTCAACGGCTTCCTCAACATCACCATGTTCCCTCTCTCTCCACTCTAGTACCATATTGCACAAAAAACCAAATTTTTGATCATGATTTTCCCATTAAATCCTTATTCACGGCCCTATACGCAACTATTTTCAAAATAGTCATGTATGTATGCGGGTTTCAGGGCATTTTCAGCGTATGGTGAGCCCTATATGCGGAAAAAAGCCCGATTTCTGCATGGGTTGAAACGCCCAAGTTGTGATGGCCCAAAAAATTAATTTCACCATAAAAATTGAAAATTTTTATATCAAAATGCAAGAGAGGGGCAAGGGAATCTACCTAGATCAAACGTGGAGGGATTCCGACGGATGATGCTCCCAGAATTTGCTTCTAAAATTTTGAGCTCAAATGCACTATGTTGGGTAAAAATTCAAAATGGTATGATTTTTTTAATTATTTTTCACTATTTATAGAAAATGTTTGAAATGTTTACCCACTTTCTATAGTTTTTGACCGTTTCTGACCATTTTTTATAGTTTGAACTAATTTGATGTTGTAGGAGCCCATTTTGAGTGTGGTTTGACTGTTTTTTGACCCATTCATGCCTATTTTAGGTATTATGTCTAAATTGGCATATAGGTTAGGTTTTCACATCCACTTGCATTTTTCATAACCTGATGACCGTTTCCTTTTAACCCTAGGTACGAACCCATTCTATCTTCTCGCGAAACCTTCTTGCTGCTTTTAGAAGTGACATGTTGTGAATGGTAGAGCTTTCCCATACATGGGTACCCTAGTTAGATGTTGTTCTGCATTTGGTGCCCATGCCAACATTTCTCCTTTAGGGTGTGGGATTTCGTTGTATAGTACCACCATTACTTTGAGCAAGAGCTTCATCCTCTTCTTGAACTTTATGCTAGCCTTTCCCCTTGGACTCCCTTGTATATGTCAAGTTGTAATTGCATTATCATGAGTTTTGCTTGCCTTATTGAGCCTTATGTTGGATTCCCTGACTTTGATTATCAGCCATATAGCCAAAGCTTGTCTCATGTTTGTCTAAACAGAGCCTTTTTACATATCTTTTGTAGCTTGATCCCCCATTTTTTTACCGGGAGGGGACCTTCCCCCAAGTGTCATTATCCTACCCATGTTTCCTTGCATTGAGAATAGGTATGTTCCACTGGTTGGAACTAGTTTGTTTGACCCCTGACACTCATCTCCTCGTATATTTGTAACTATAAAGCACTCTTATTCTTTTTCAAGATTTTCAAAATATTTGAAAAATTCCAAAAACATCAAAAAACCAAAAATCCAGAAAAGAAAAGATGTTATCTTTGGGAGTAGTCGAGTCGTGTTGTCTTCAAACAGAGCACTGTATATCACATCTATTGGTGGGGTTATTAGTTTGAATTTAGGAGTTGTACTCGTTACTTTGAGTTTATCTCCACCGACTAGTTAAGCTTCTAGTCCCTATGGATCCTCTTTTTATTCCTCTTGCATCATAGAGATGTCCTAGTTTGCATGTAAATTCCATGTTGCTTATATTCAGTCGCCATTTTCCTTTATGCTCTTGTTCGAAGGAAGTTGAATCCTGATTCGGCCATTCCTCAGTTGTATTGAATTTTCATGTTGGCCATTCCTGGTACTGTTATTGGTTTGTGCACATATTGTTCGAGTCCTTCAACATTATATAGCATTGCTGAGTACCTTGTGTTGGTTGATGGGGGATGCCTTAATGCCCTCCCTCCAATGGATTTCGTCCCATCGACTTTAGATCATTTATTCTGGGATATGATTATAGAGTCATTTGAGTTCCTTGAGACTTACAATCATTAGTTGTAGGTTCTCTTGCCATCAAAAATTTTGGGAATACATCAATGCCCCTTGATTGATGGATTCTTCCAAGTGTTCGACCTCAACACATCTATTCAAACTTGTTAGATTGCAATCTAGTACGTCGATTCCCATTTTAATTATCGGTGGGTGATCCCGCGTCTGTTAACGGTATACATCAATGACTGGTAATCATACGATGGACTACTATGTTTGACCTCGACACCTCTATACACATAGGAGGACATATACTCATAGCGGTTTGTGTAGAAGAGTTTCCATCTTGGTGGCATTCCACATATGCTACCTCCTTGATCATGCCAGTGTTCATGAGATTGCAGCTCTCATGATTTGATTCTAGTGTATGTCAAATATCATTGACCATTATGGAGATCTTGATCCATTGTATATCTTCAGCTTCTATGGAGGTATTGATCCATTGTATATCTTCATCATGGAGATTCTGATATATTATATATTGTACATGGTGATGACCACACATGTCACATTTTTTATATCATGCCTATTCATGGCTATTGTAATATCATGTATCTGGGATTTCTATATGTGTTTGTAGTCATATGTAGAGATTAATTATTGTACTATACTGATGGATGGATGGTTCTTCCACTTGGTTCTTCATCACTCCACTTCTGGGATGGATTTTATAATGTATTTCGGCCATCATGTTACCCCTCTAACCTCACACATTAGGGGGCATCTGTTATAGATGATTTTGCCACACATGGTTGATCACATATTCATGGCCTCCCGTTTCCCTATGTAGACTCTTTGGACCCCATGGATTGAGATTATACTTTGATGTTTCCAAGTTAATTCCTAAAAACACCTGTTTATTGCTATACATGACTTTTAACCCTATACTCGCCTGTATACACAGATATTGACCTCAAACCCACTTACATCAGGATGTGTGCATAAGTCCAAATATTTTTGGAATTTTCCTTGATGTGTGTCTGAACCACTTGACTCTTGGCATTCCATATGCCTCGATATCGCTCGGATTTAGCCCTCCATTTCCCATTTGGAGTGATATATAAGGAACCCCTTGGATACATTGAAGAGGAGGAATTGAAGAGCAAGGAAACTATAGACCATTGTTCTCGAAGCTTGCTCATACTTGAGTCTGCATCCCTATATACCTTTGGAGCACTTTGTGTTCTTCCCAAGCTTGTATTTTCTTGTGAACTTGCTATCGAGATATGGAGGATTGAGGTGGTGGAGTCCTAGTTGGAGGACTTGGTTTCTCCAGTTTGTAGATGTGCCGATAGAGGTTGTCACTTATGTAATCTTTGATTTTATTAATAGAAATATCTTTTCCTGTCCATTTAATGTGCAATTGAATGAATATTGAATCCATGGATATGTTTAGTTATTTATACATTGATGAATATATATGGTAGAGTAGATATAACACCATATTATATAGCATGCTTGTCTTGTTTACTGTTGTTGAGAGTGAATTTGTAAAGCAATTAGGATTGGAAAAATCTCAACGGGGATCTACTTCAACCGTCCAGAATAAGGTACGCCCCATGATCCATTAGTGTTAGATATTTGGTTTCTCTTGCATATGGGAAGGGATTGATTTCTATGGTTTATCTGTTTGTTGTGGTACACCCCAAGCCATAGGAAGTTTCTCTCCGTAACACTAATACTAGTTTTCATTATATAAAGTTTCATGATTTTCATGGTCATTGGTTAGCATGAGCAATTGGTTGTTTCACTTTCATGTAAAACTAATTTTAATGAAGCTAATATTTGAGAATTATCTGTCAAATATTGGACTGGGAATGCTCTCTAATTTATCTTTCAAACTTCTTTAATTATAGACATTATTTAGTAAAATATAGTTATTTTTCACCATAAGTTACACAGTAGGGAGAATTTCTCTGTACCTACCATGAGCATTGCATAAAAAAATATAAGATGATTAACCATCTATTGTGCTAATATAGTAGCCACACTTTTATTAGTTTTACAGACATGAATTGGGTAGCATTTGAAGAATGTTTGGAGCTATGCTCTAATTTTATTTAGTAAAATGAACTAATATTATTGATCTTAAATCTATTCTGTATGGATAGGTGAATGGAAGTATTTTTCCAGCTTCAGTAATCTCAATGTACTGCACACACTTGTGCTACAATGGAATTTAAAGTGAACCAAGGGACTATGAATGCAATGGTATCCATGGTCATGTGAAAGATGTTTCTACTAGCACTCTCTTACTTAGAATTCTTACAACAGTGCTCTCAGTATTTTATTCTGCAGTTTGTGTTGGTTCCTCAACTGCATTGCTTTCACCTCCATCCTCACCAAGGGCAGGTTATTGTCATTCTAATAATGAGTTCCCTTAAAAACATTTTGAGCTTTGTTTAGATACTTGATTTTTGTATGAGAAATAAATAGTAAAAATTCACCCCTTAACACATCCAAAATGGTAAGTATACAAGTTTTCACTCCAAAAAAATTTCAATAACATGTTATAGATGATTTTACCACACCAAGTGAATCACACTTGTATGGCCTTCCCCTGTCCCTCTACAGACTCCTTAGACCCCTTGGACCATTTTTTGTCCTTTGATGTTCCCTAGACCATCCCTAAAAACATGTGAAAATTTCTATACATGACTTTTAAACCCCTTATCGCGTATATACGTGGGTTTGGCCTCTAAAACCGTGTACATCAAGATGTGTACAAAATCCAAATCCTTTTAGAGTTTTCCTTGACATGGATCTGACTCACTTGTCTCCTGGCCTTCCATATGCCTTGAGATCACTCAGATTCAACTTTTCATTACCCCATTGAAAATCTATATAAGGAACCCTTTGGATACATTGAAGGCATACGAGAATTGAGAGCAAGGAAACTATAGTCCATTGTTGCCAGAACTTGTGCTTGAGTCTGCATCCCTTTGTCCCTTGGAGCACTTTGGTGTTCTTCCCAAGCTTGCCTTTTGCTTGTGAGATTTCTATCGAGAGATGGAGGATTGAGGTGGTGGAGGCCCAAGTGGGGGATTCTGTTTCACTGATTCGCAGACGTGCCAACAGAGGTTGTATTCATTCTAATCTCTAATTTTATATTAATAGAAATATCTTTTCCTGTCCAATAATGTATGTTTGAATGAATATTTCATCCATGGATGATTTCAAATGCTTATACATTGTTGATTATATATGCTAGAGTAGATCTAACACCAATATATGTAGTATGCTTGTCTTGTTTACTTGTTGTTGAGGAAGTGATTCATCAATTCAATCTGAAGTTGGAAAGATCAACGGGGATCTACTTCAACTGTCCGGAATAAGGCACGAGGTTTTATCCTTTAGTGTTAGATATTTGATTTCTCTTGCATATTGGAAAGGATTGATTTCTGGAGTCAAGTTGTCTATTGTGGAACCCCAAGCCATAGGAATTTCTCTCCATAACAGAATTGGCGACTCCACTGGGGATGTTCCTTGTTTTTATTTGGGGTTTACGGGCACAATGTGCTTGATATTCTTGACTTGCTCTTTGTTTCTCCTTGTTTATGTGTTGCATTTTATAGTATGTTCATCCATCGACACTCCCCTTTATTTGTTTGACCCTTGGCCTTCTTTTTACCACTGTCTTCTTTGTATACACAGGTTTTTGGCCAAAAGTCGCGTATATACGCAGTTGTTCTTTAAACAGTCATGTACATCCTCCCTTTTGGTGAGTTTGATGTTGTGGGAAGTTCTTGGGTGGGTTGTGAGTGTGGTTGGGTCTTCCTTGGGTTTGATGTTGTCTGTTGGATGCTTCTTTTGTGACTAGAGACTGCTTTTTCATTGATTTTTCTTTGAAAGTAGTTTTAGTCATTTATCCTTTTTGTTTTGCCATTAGTGCATTAGTCTTTTTTGTATTAATGTCTTGCTGGGCTTGTGTTTTATACTTGCTGCAGAGACTGAGAGTTTTAGATGACTTTTATTACATTTTTCATTCTTTTATATTGAAAAATACAAGTTAGTTGCATTTTTTGCATATGGATTTGAGGAGGTACTTGCATTGGATTGCTTGGTTGAGAGTTGTGTTTAGGATTTCATATAGGAAGGATTACATTGGCATTTAGAAAGGAATATATATTTATGCATCTCATGTAGTGGCATACACTAATTTTAATTTGACAGAGATTGCACTTAGCATTGTTTGTTATGGTGTGCATATTTAATTCACTGCTGAGTCATAACTTCATTAGTTTCATGACCATTTCCCTTTGAGTAATTACAGCCAATTAAAATCAACGCATAATAAAATGAATTACACTCTTTTCTTTTATAGGGTGCATCAACAAGATTAGGTTTTAGAGTCTTGGAATAGTTCATTGCGAGTTAATTCTCCAAGACTACTAAACAACAACAAGTAGGTGTCTGTCCAGGTGAGATAGTGAAATCCTTCGTATAATTAGTGTTTCTCAGGATGCTCCTCTTACAAGGGAGTTAAGCACGAGGCAGTGTGAGCGATTATTGATTGGGATTACCCCTAGTCATAACTGAGTAGCACCGGAGATATTTCCAGGATTGTATTCGTATCTGGGGGCTCTTTCGAGAGTTTCAGGCTTTGCTACCCTACCCATATGGTCAATCTCTCCTATGACTGTCCACCTGAGCATTTATTATATTGAAGTGACCTTAGTTGCCTTACCTAGGTTATATATGGGTTAATTTATAGGGGTTATTCTGCGGGTGTCCCATCCAGGTAGAGGTCGTACAGCATAGTCACTTTATGCATTGAAGCTAAGGGCCACTATAATTGGTTACATACCTCCACTTGTAGTGTATGGGAGTTTCGAGCCTCTCCTTGGCGAGGCATACCTACTGCATTCGGGAGCTCACATATCCTCCCCTTGGTTTGCTTGTATTTTGGCCTTATATTTTCTTAGGAGTGTGCTCTTTGTGTGCTAGTTGGCATTTGGGATCGTGGTTACTTGAGTATATTTATGCTCTCTTGAGTTCGGGTCCTTTTATTTTCAGCATGCCTGGTATCCTATCACCCATCCTTGGTCCTAGTACGGACCCTGGTGTCAAACTTGGGGGCATCACAGCCCCTTACTGTGCTCATAGATTTGGGAATGGTCATATTCCATCCTCTACTCCATTTGTGGAGGATTTTTATTCCCTTCGTTCGATCTTTACATCGGTGGTCACCCTCATGGGGGTGGTAGTGGATGTGTGAACGTTGGGTATACACCTTACTTTACTTTTTATGTCCTATCGTTCACGACATTGTTTCCTTTGGGTGCATTTCTCATGATCATTCCTCCCTATATCCTATAGTTTGGATTCTTTATTGACTTTTTGGGGTTGTTTTGGACTAATATGGTTGTCATGTAGAGTCTAGTTTTTGTACACTCTCTCTGAGGTTTCGACTTGTTCATGCCTACCATAGGTATCATGTCTAAACTGGCATATAGGTTAGGATTTCACATCCACTTGAATTTTGCATGACCTTATGACTGTTTCATTTTAACCTTAGGTATGAACCCATTCCATGGTATCACAAAACCTTCATGCTGTTGTTAGAAGTGGTACTATGTGAATCATAGAGCTTTCCTATACATGGGTGTCCTAGTTATATCCCTTTTTCATTTGGTACCCATGCTGTGAGTCCTCTCTTAGGTCCGGGAGTCCTTTGTATAGTATTGCCATGACATTTTGCAAGAGCCTCATACTCCTCTTGATCTTTTGCTGGCCTATTTCCCTCAGGACTCCCTTATGTCAAGTTCTAATTGCATTATCATGAGATTTTCATTCCTTCTTGAGCCTTATGCCGGCTTCCCTAACTTTGAGTTTCATCCATATAGCTTGATCTTGTCTCATGTCTAGCCATGCAGAGCCATCTTTTATATCCTTTGCAGCTTGATTCCCTATTTTACCAGGAGGGGATTTTTCCCCGAGTGTCACTATCCTACACATGTATCCTTGCATTGAGCATAGGTATGTTGCACTACTTGGAACTAGTTTTTTTTCCCATATGACACTCGTCTCCTCCTAGTTTGTAACTATAAAGCAATTTTATTCTTTTTCAAGCTTTTTAAATATTTGAAAAAGTCCAAAAAAAAAATTTAAAAACCAAAAAGCCAGACAAGGAAAGATGTTATCTTTTGGCATCTATCGAGTCATGTCACCTTCGAACAGAGCACTGTATATCACATCCATTGGTTGGGTTTATAGTTTGACTTTAGGAGTTGTACTCATTTATCTGATTTTATCTCCACCGACTGGCTAAGCTTCCAGTCCCCATGGAGCCTCTGTCGATGCCTCTTGTATCGCATAGATGTCCCAGTTTTGTATATTGATTCTATGCTGACTTTATTTACTCAACATTCACTGTTATGCTCTTGTTCAAAGGAAGTTGAAACTTGAGTCGGCCATTCCTCAGTTATCTTGACTTTGCATGTCGACCATTCCCGGTACAGTTACTAGTTTATGCACCTTATGATCGAGTCCTTCCACATTATACAACTTTGTTGAGTACCTCATGTTTGATGATGGGGGATGCCTTAATTCCCTCCTTCCAGTGGATTTCATCCCATCAACTTTAGATCATTTATTCTAGGATTGGAATCTAGAGTCATTTTTGAGTGCCTTGAGACTTGCAGTCTTCAGTGGCAGGTTCTCTTGCCATCGACAGTTTTTGGGAATACATTAATGTCCCCTGATCGATGGATCCTCTCAAGTGTTCAACCTCAACACATCTATTCACACTTGTTAGTTTGCACTCTAGTACCTTGATTCCCATTATCATTATCGGTGGTTGATCTCACATCTATTAACGGTATACATCAATGACCGATAATCAGACGATGAACTACTATGTTCGACCTCGACACCTCTATTCACATAGTAGGACTTGTACTCATAGCGGTTTGTGTAGAAGACCTTCCAGATTGGTGGAATCTCTTATATGCTACCTCCTTGATCGTGCTAGTGTTCATGAGATTTCAGCTCTTGCGACTTGGTTCCAGTATATGTCAGACATTTCCAGCTATTATGGAGATCTTGATCCATTGCATATCTTCAGCCATTATGGAGATCACGATCCTTTGTATATCTTCATCATGGATATTCCGATCTATGTATATCGTACGTGGTGATGACCACTTATGTGATATTTTGTATCATGCCTATTCATGGCCATTGTACTCTTATGTATCCAGTACTGCTATATGTGTTTGCAGTTATGTGCAGAGTTGTATCATTGTACTATGATGATTGGGTGGCTCGTCTTCCATTTGGGGTTCTTCATCACTCCACTTCTGGAATGGACTTATAATGTATTTCAGCCATCGTATGAACCCTTTGACCTCACACATTAGGGGGCATCTGTTATAGCTGATTTTACCACACCCGGTGAATCACACTTGTATGGCCTTCTCCTATCCCTCTGTAGACTCCTTAGACCCCTTAGACCATTTTTTATCCTTTGATGTTCCCTAGACCATCCCTAAAAACATGTGAAAATTGCTATACGTGAATTTTAAACCCCTTATCGCGTATATACGCAAGTTTGACCTCTAAAACCACATACATTGGGACGTGTACAAAATCCAAATCCTTTTGGAGTTTTCCTTGACATGGATTCGACTCACTTGTCTCCTGGCCTTCCATATGCCTTGAGATCGCTTAGATTCGACCTTTCATTACCCCATTGAAAATCTATATAAGGAACCCTTTGGATACATTGAAGGAATAAGAGAATTGAGAGAAAGGAAACTATAGTCCATTGCTGCCAGAACTTCTGCTTGAGTCTGCATCCCTTTGTCCCTTGGAGCACTTTGGTGTTCTTCCCAAGATTTCCTTTTGCTTGTGAGCTTGCTATCGAGATATGGAGGATTGAGGTGGTGGAGGCCCAAGTGGGGGATTCAGTTTCTCCGATTCACATACATGTCGATAGAGGTTGTATTTATTGTAATCTCTAATTTTATATTAATAGAAATATCTTTTCCTTTCCAATAATGTATGTTTGAATGAAAATTTTATCCATGGATGATTTCAAATGCTTATACATTGTTGATTATATATGCTATAGTAGATCTAACACCAATATATATAGTATTCCTGTCTTGTTTACTTGTTGTTGAGGAAGTGATTCATCAATTCAAGCTGAAGTTGGAAAGCTCAACAAGGATCTACTTCAACCGTCTGGAATAAGGTACGAGGTCTGATCCTTTAGTGATAGATATTTGATTTCTCTTGCATATTGGAAAGGATTGATTTGTGGAGTAAAGCTGTCTGTTGTGGTAGCCCAAGTCATAGGAATTTATCTCCGTAACATCAATGTACTGCACACGCTTGTGCTACAATGGAATTTAAAGTGAACCAAAGGACTATGAATGCAATGGTATCCATGGTCATGTGAAAGATGTTTCTACCAGCACTCTCTTACTTGGAATGCTTCCAACAGTTCTCTCAATAGTTTATTCTGTAGTTCGTGTTGGTTCCTTAACTACATTGCTTTCACCTCCATCCTTACCAAGGGTAGGTTATTTTCGTTCCATTTGCGTAAGATTTTTTTGAGCTTTGTTTAGATACTTGATTTTTATATGAGAAATAAACAGTAAAACTTCACCCCTTAACACATCCAAAATGGTAACTATACAGGTTTTTACTCCAAAAATTTTTCAATAACATGCAAATTAGTTCCATTTGTGTAACTTGTATGAAAGCAGTTATATCAACTGTATGGAAGCCAAAACAAGGTACAACAAATAACTTGCAAAAGGAAGAAATAAGTTTTATCGTTGGCTTTGTTGATGCACCTTGCTTTGGCAAATTATGGGCTGAAAGTTTCTTTCACCTTGATAGTTTTCCTTTGGTTTTGTTGCATGGTACTCCCTTGAGCTGAGCATGGAATTAAATTTTCCATCTTGACTTATAAGTTATTTATCACTCTTAGCCGTCTACAGTGATCTACCATTTAATATTTTTTTCTCATTACTGTGTGCTTTTTCTAGTAGAATTGTCAATATGGTTGCTGACTGGAACCTTGATACTCCAAGATTAGGTTTGCGCCCTTTAGAGTTCCATAATATTGAAATTTCCCAACAAAGTTGTTGTACAGTGCTAAAAAAAGTGTTAGTGGGAGATTTTATACCTCCTATGACCTTGAGAAGCCAACATCATCCTACTTCTATACTTATTAAGGAAGTGGAATACCTACTTTAACTTATGTGCTTAGAATTTAGAAGAATTTGTTGGAAAGTATTATTCATCTTTTGTTTCTGGCAAGTTTTTCCAACTACTTATGATAAGTTGTAGTCACTTGAATTCCTCTTGAATGTAAAAAATGCCATTTGTAGTTCTGTAATGCATGAAATCATCGCCTCAATATTCTCCTAAGATGTAAAGATTTTTACTGTTTTAGGGAGAAACATGCATACTATAAGTGACCATTGTGATAGTTTTGCTGCCATTATCATGTAAAGTGCCTAATTAAAGTTCATAATTCTAAAAATCAAATTCTTCTGTACATGCTTATTAATGCAATCATCTTTTTGATTCTTTACTAGGTTATCAGAAGCCTTTGCTTTCATTTGATGAGATAGAGGAATGACATGAGAATACATAGAAATATGAAGAACGACATGTCACATATTCATACACTTTTTTCCATGTTATTTTTCCCTTGCCAACATGTATTCAACTATGCTTCTAACTCGCTGGACAATTTCAACAACATATGGTGCAAAACTCATTGGTGTTGTTTGGTATACTATTTGGGTGAGGATCTGCATAAAATGGATTACATTAGCACTATACATTTGGTCTCTATTTTCTCGTCTCCTATTTCCTCACAGGGAGTTCTTTTGAAATTTTAAGCGGATATTGTTAAAGCTTCAGTTACAGAAAGTGATATCCCAAGAACATGAAGCTTATAGATGAGATAACTACAGAGGAAATACCTATCTAAGAATCTTGTCTACAATTTCAAAATGGATCCTCCACTATCGACAAATTCGAATTTCAAGCATATGCAACTTATATAAGGTTTTCATAGTTATTTCATAATGATAATACATATCAAATACCTTACCTTGTTTATATATTTCGTAAGTTGGAATTCTCAAAATAAGTTACTTTGGATGTGTGTTAAACCCATAAAGTTCCTATAGTCTAATTGTCCTTTTTTATAAACATTAATAAAATTACGTCATTGTTATGATGTTTCGATTTATTTTCTTGCTTCTTCTTCACAATTAATAAAATTACATCATTGTCATGATGTTTCGATTGATTTTCTTGCTTTTTCTTCACAATCCGTTTATATGGGAAAATCACTCCCCACAAAACTTTCATAACATTGATGGTTATGATATTATATGAAAATGTTTTTGGTTGTGAGATGAAATCAATCTTATTCATATCCTTTCATTGCAAGAAATCTTGCTTATAGTGGCACTGAAATAGTATAAGCATTCCAATATCTTTCCCTTGTCTTCTTTGAAGTATTTCTTCTACATTTTTTGGTTATATATGTTGGATTTGAAAATATTTATGTTAGTATCGTTCAATTTTAAGAAATCTTACTTAGAGTGGCACTCAAATAAAAAAAGCATGCCAATATTTTATGTGATTATTCTTCTATAATTTTTGTATACGTTGGATTTTGGTTGAAATACATTCTTGGGGACAAATTGGAAGTTTAAAAACTTGATCATTACATGGAGAGTAGCTATAACAATGCAATTAAATTGTTCACTCAAGGGGGATATTGGAATGTCGAACACTGGAAATGAGAGAAACAAAGAAATGCCAGCTGCTGCCCTGGCATATAAATGCATGGGGGTAGCCCACATGAGGGTTGTGCTCTCTAAAACATCATGTTTAGACATCAACGTTCGAGTTTAAGAGAAGAAGAAACATGCCTGAGAGATATGATGGAAATTTTGTTCAAAATACTTTGAAGGCAATCAAGAAGATTGAGGAATTTCATGTTAGTAGGGAGGCTAAATTATGGGAGAACAAGTTTGTCTCATTCTTTTCAACCTTCCTTGTAAAAGAGTCAAGGGATAATAACTGAAAATTAACTAATTGTTTATCTTCTAATTTTTGTTGCTTATAGCACCTGTTTGTCCAAATACAGTAGAACCACCATACAACATTTGTTTGTTCTCAAATCTTACCTTTGTTGTGGTGATTTTTTTTTCTTGTCTTTATTACTTTTCCTGTGGTGCACTTCTAGAGTGCCCTTGGTTTTGATAATTATTTGTATCAGTCTAGTTGTGGCTATATCTAAGGCAGGTTGGATAGAAATAAACTTACAATCATGATTAAATGTTTCACACTGGTTTTCATATAAAATGTGTCAACTATAATGTTTGGTATGTTGTTATTATTTCATTCAACTCTTTTTGAAATATGTGTTGAATTTCTTTTTCTTGCTTAGTTTGGTAGCCTTCAGACTTCCATAAAAATATGTTTCATTTTCTAGAATTGGTTTATATGGTAGCTTATGCTTTGCAACAGTCATTCTGAAATATTTTGCTTTCATGTATTTTTATATCGTCACAGATAGATTGTTTTATGAATGGCAAGGTTTGATTACCTTATTTGACTTTTACTTTGCTTGATTTCATATAATGATATTTTTCTCATATATTCAGGCACACCAAGAGATATTTCATAAATTGGTTGACTTAATTAGTATCACATCCATCACAAAGGTATTTTGTTCTCTCTGGTAACATGAAGGGATATGCCAGATAGGAAAAATTGTACATAGCTCCCAGGAATTAGTTTATCATAAATACTAGTTACGGCTAAGTTGTAAGTTGTAATAGTAATAAGTATGTAGTTTGTATATTGCTATTTATCATAAATTTGTTTTAATATCATCATTGTCAAGCAATACCAACTTATTAGAGGGTGCCATCTCAATGGTAGAGCACCTGCCTAATTATAGGCAGGAGGTTGGTGGTTCGATTCCTCTGTGTCGTATCATAAATTTTTGACTACAAAAACAACTAAATTTGCATATATACTACTATTAGTAGATAATTTCCCATATCTTAGTCGTATTTATATTAGTCATTAATATGCTATCATGTAGTAGTTTATTTAGTCATACGTTTGGTCATTAATTGTTGCAATCAGTGACTAAATCCGTGACTAAATCTGTGACTAAATCAATGACTAAATGATTACCTAAATCATTGACTATAAATGACTATCAATGACTAAATCAATGGCTAAATCGTTGACTATCAATGACTAAATCAATGAATAATAAGTCATTCTATTAATGACTAAGTGAAATATGACTAGCTATAAGATAGTGGAAATTAGCTACTATTAGTCATCGACTAAAAAATAGTTGTTTATAGCCTGATTTTAGTCATTTTTTTGGTCATTAATTTCTCATTTTGTACTAGTGTATAGACCATGGTCATGGAATTTCATCCAATGTGTGGAAAAAAGAATGTACCCACTCATCCTTTTGTCATGATACCCACATAGTCTGACATGCAATAAGATGAGTGCTGGGAACATTCCACCCAGCATTCCTCTCTGCATGGTACTTTTATGCAAACTGTCATTAACCTGTGACACTGAAACCACCCATTGATCAAATTCTTATGTGTCTCCCACCGACATGATGGGGTATCCTTCAATGCTTCATCCAATACCAACAATCTATTTGGTTCATACACCTTATCTTCAAATTCAACAAGAAATTCAGACAACTAAGGAAATCCCTCATATAATGGCAACTAAACAGTCTCAGTTCCGACTTAACACACTGAATGCATGATTAAACCACACTTCTGAAGCGATACCTCATGCATCTGATTCTTTCAATTTTCTAAAACATCATCAAAGTCCGAATATGAGGAGCTAGAACTTCTCCAGCCCAATTCACCAGCAGTCATAGGCTAGATGTAGTCTTCTGAGATGTTGTATGCATGATCCCATCCCCTGACAAATTATTCTTTAATTGGATCAACATACCTTTTTCCTTCATTTGTATCCATCAGAGCTACGACTCTGATGTCACGGTTATAAAAATTCATCACACACTTCTTGAAATTGATTACTTCTAGACTATCCTTTTCCCATCCAATCCCCAACAACACAGGATAGGAACTTCCCCCGTCAACAACCTCAATCACATCAAAGTCTATGTAAGTATTCATTCCTTCAAATTCTACTGCCAGCTGCAGAACTTGCCTAATTGGCGGTACTCTATCCTCGTTAGCCAGTCGCAACTTCAGAGGGGACCAACCTAGTCATGGGATCCTCATCTGCTTCCATGTATGCTTCGTCAATATGTTGACGTTGTTATGGAGAGAAATTTCTATGGCTTTGGGACCACAACAGACAGCTAGACTCCAGAAATCAATCTTTCCCCATATGCAATAGAAAGAAAACAATCTAACACTAAAGGATCGAACCTCGTACCTTATTCCGGATGGTTGAAGTAGATCCCCGTTGAGCTTTCCAATCTTCAGCTTGAATTGTTATAACACATCCTCAACAACAAGTAAACAATACAAGCATACTATATTTCATGGTGTTAGATCTATTCTAGCATATATAAACAATAATGTAAATGCATTTGATATATTCCAATGGAAACAACATTCATTCAAATACACATTACTAGACAGGAAAAGATATTTCTATTAATATGAATCAGAGATTACAAGTGACAACCTCTGACGGCACGTCTGCGAACCGGAGAAACTGAATCCCCCACTTGGGCCTCCACCACCTCAATCCTCCATCACTTCGATAGCAAGCTTACTAGCAAAGGGCAAGCTCAAGAAGAACACAAGAGTGCTCCAAAGGGACAAAGGGATGCAAACTCAAGCATAAAGTTCTGGCAACAATGGACTATAGTTTCGATGATCAATTCTTTCTCATGCTTTCAATGTACCAAGAGGGTTCCTTATATAGCTTTTCAAAGGGATATTGAAGGGTTGAATCCGTGCGATCTCAAGGCATATGGAAGGCCAGGAGTCATATGAGTCGGATCCAAGTCAAGGAACAGTCCAAAAGGCTTTGGATTATGCACACATCCCAATGTACGAGACTATAGGGGTAAATCCCGCGTATGTACGCGGATATCGGGGTAAAATCCGTGTATATCACTTTTTCTAATGTTTTTAGGGATGGTCATGGATACATCAAAATATACAAAGTGGTCCATAGGGGTCAATGAGTCTGCAGCGGGACAGGGGAAGGCCATACAATGTGTGATTCACCTAGTGTGGTGAAATCCGCTATAACAGATGCCCCCTAATTTATGAGATCAGAGGGGTTATACGATGGCCGAAATACATTATAAGTCCATCCTAGAAATGAAGTGATGAAGGTACCCAAATGGAAGACCCCCAATCAGCATAGTACAATAATACAACTCTGCATACAACTGCAAGTACATATAGCAGTCCCGGATACATAAAAGTACAATGGCCATGAATAGGCATGAAACATGATAGAACATATGTGGTCATTGCCACGTACAATATACATAGATCAGAATCTCCATGAGGAAGATATACAAAGGACTATGATCTCCACAAAGACTGAAGATATACAATAGATCATGATCTCCATAGTGGCTGGAAATGTCTGACATATACTGGAACAAATCATGAGAGCTGAAATCTCATGAATACTGGCACGATCAAGGAGGTAGCATGCAAGAGATGCCACCAATCTGGAAGGTCTTCTACACAAACCGCTACGAGTACATGTCCTAGTATGCGAATAGAGGTGTCGAGGTCGAACATAGTAGTCCATCGTCTGATTACCGGTTATTGATGTATACCGTTAACAGACGCGAGATCACCCACCGATAATGAAAATGGGAATCAAGGTACTAGAGTGCAAACTAACAAGTGTGAATACATGTGTTGAGGTCGAACACTTGAGAGAATCCATCGATCAGGGGACATTGATGTATTCCCAAAACTGTCGATGGTGAGAGAACCTGCCACTGATGACTGCAAGTCTCAAGGCACTCAAAATGACTCTAGACTCCAATCCCAGAATAAATGATCTGAAGTCGATGGGATGAAATCCGCTGGAAGCAGGGAATTGAGGCATCCCCCATCATCCAACACGAGGTACTCAGCAAAGCTGTATAATGTGGAAGGACTCGATCATACAGTGCACGAACCAGTAACTGTACCGGTAATGGCCGACATGCAAAGTCAAGGTAACTGAGGAATGGCCGACTCAGGTTTCAACTTCCTTCGAACAAGAGCATAACGGCAGATGGTGACTGAATGAAGGCAGCATAGACTCGATATAAAAACTGGGACATCTCTATGACGCAGGAGGCATCAATAGAGGCTCCATAGGGACTGGAAGCATAACTAGTTGATGGAGATAAAATCATATAAACGAGTACAGCTTCCTAAAGTCAAACTATAACCCAACCAACGGATGTGATATACAGTGCTTTGTTCGAAGGCGACATGACTTGACAGCTGCCAAAGATAATATCTTTTCTTGTCCGGCTTTTTTGTTTTTTGATTTTTTTGGTCTTTTTCAGTTATTTAGAAAGCTTGAAAAAAGAATAAACTATCTTTATAGTTACAAACTAGGAGGAGACGAGTGTCATCAAGGCAAACAAACTAGTTCCAAGCAGTGGAACATACCTATGCTCAATGCAAGGATACATGTGTAGGATATTGACACTCGGGGGAAAATCCCCTCCCGGTAAAAAATGGGATCAAGTTGCGAAGGATATAAAGAAAGGCTCTGCATGGCTAGACATAAGACAAGCTCGGGCTATATGGCTGAAACGCAATGTCAGGGAAGTCGGCATAAGGCTCAATAAGACAGGCAAAGCTCATGATAATGCATTCACAACTCGATATAAGGGAGTCCTGAGGGAACATGGCCAGCATAAGATCAAGAGGAGTATGAGGCTCTTGCTAAATGTCAAGGTAATACTATACAACGGACTCCCACACCCTAAAAGGAGAAACATCAGCATGGGCACCAAATGCAAATAAGGCGCTAACTAGGGTACCCATGTAAGGTGGAGCTCTACCACTCATATCATGCCACTTCTAAAGCAGCAGGAAGGTTCCGTGACACAATAGAGTGGGTTCGTACCTAAGGATATAATGACATGGTCATAAGGTCATGCAAAATGCAAATGGTGGTGAACCTAACCTATATGCCAGTGTAGACAAGATACCTAAGATGGGCACGAACGGGTCAATCCAAGGGCTGAAACGGCACCACAAATGGTCTTCTACATCACAAAATATGTCAGAAACGGTCCAAAATGGTTAGACACGGTCAAAACTATAGAAAAGGGGGTAAAAATTTTCAAATATTTGAAATTTTTTCTATAAATAGTAAAAAATAGAAATCATTTGAAACTTTTACCCATTGGAGCTTCTGAAGTTCAACTGCAAATTCCAGGAGATTCAGCTGGCGGAATTCACAACCGCTTCTTCCAGGTAGTTACTCACACTCTCAGCTTGCATTTCAATACAATTTTTTCAATTTTTCATGGTCAAATGAGACAGTTAAGGCCAAACTTACATGAGCGCTACGGCCCATGCGGGTATCGAAGCTTTTTCCGTGTATAGGGCTGGCTATATGCGGAAAAGGGGATAGAAACCGCGTACATACGCGGCTGTTTTGAAACCAGCCGCGTATGACGCCGCGCAAGTGATTTTAAATGAATCTAACATGCAACTGGGCAATATCTCATGTAGGATGGTGCTAGAGTGGCGAGAACGTGAGCATGGTGAAGTAGAGGAGGCAGTCAGGGCCGACATAAGGGCTCAACAAGTGTTACGTGCATGTGGACTCTATAAGTTCTGGTGCCTAGGTGGCTTGAGGGCCAAACCAGGGCTGCTACAGATGCTGGTAGACTATTGGGATCCAGACTTAGAGTCTTTCCAGATAGATGGCATGTCTCTCACCATAGAGGTGGAAGATATCTATTTCATCACAGGTCTATCTAGATGGGGGGAGGTAGTGAACCTTCGTTCCCGAGGTGGGCCAGGTCATGGGCTTACTATCAATGAGTACATTGCTGTGTATTGCTACCCAGATACAGAGAAGGTGGGGAGCCAAGTCCCCACAAATGCTATACATGTACTGGGCCTAAAGGCCATACTACTGACACTGGGCAGGATAGCAGGCTTAGCATCACTCCATCAGGCCTCGCGGGTGCAGATGTTCTATGCGGTAGAGTGTATGAGACCGACCGTCTATGAATGGAGCACTACACTACTGGGAAATATGAAACATCAACTCAGTGAGTGTAAGGCAGGCAGGATACGAAACTTCAGGTTCAGCAGTATACTGAGCATGTTCTTCTTCGAGCGGGTTCCAGGATTGAGACCTAGAGTGGATATTCCTCTCCACGGGGTTCGAGATCCGGACCAACGACGTTGGGCAAACGCGATGCACAGAATGGGGGGCAGTAGGGTGGCCAACCCCTATCCAGCAGAGTTTTTTCCATGGTGGCGATGGCAGATAGTTTCCATAGACGACTACCCCTATGCAGGGATAGACTTCCATGGAGATCTGGACATGCCATTACCACCAGGATCAGCATACGGAGACATAGGTAACGAATCTCGACCCTAACTCTTTTTAAAAATTTTGAATTATTTAATTTTTTTTGTGTTTTCTTGATTATGTGGAATCAAAAAGACATGTTTTTGGGTGACAATACATAGTGACATCTACCATTCATGTGTAGATGTGGGACCACGGTGACCATAGGGCTTCGCATGTCATAGACGGAGGGGAAGAGGAGATGACATCACCGGTACAGATGCGGAGCGAACGCTCCAAAACATCCACACCAACTTTGTGCGGCTGACACACAGGGTTCCCATGGTGCAAGTCGAGGACTTGCCTGAGGCCATGCAACGACAGGTGGTGGGTGTACCATGCGCATGGGTGCGTTTATTTCGACGGCTATCTAGAGCCGTGGTGACATATCATGATCACAACCCTCCTCCAGCTCCACAGGAGTAGACACCTGGGATTGTATCTATTTTGTACTACCGTGTATATGATGGAAGCTTTGAAAGCTCCACTTTTGTATATGACACTTATGTATTACCACATTTTGATGTATATATAATTTTTTTTTATGGTGATTGGTTTATTTATTTACATGTGTGTAAAAATTGTGTTTATGATTAATTATGAATGAAACAAATGCCAATCTAACACGTAGTTAGCATATGAATCAGCAACTTGATTATAATCTCTTGGAATGTGTATATATGTGATACTCTCAAATTGCCGTTCTAACAATCTGACACGCAAGAATCTTCTCAATAACGTCGGATCTCTAACATGGTACAAACCATTTAGCTGTGACACTACTAACTCTGAATCAAGACGTACCTCAAGAGAGAGAACACCATGCAAAATGGCATCCCGTAGAAGCTCGATAACGGCGCTATATTCAGCAACATTGTTGGAAGATGGCCGTAGACATACACCTCCTGAAGACAATACTCGACCCATAGGAGTATAAATCACCCAAGCAGCTGAGGCTGAGTGTTGAGTGTGAAAGCTTGCACCATCCGCGAATCCTATGTAGGTGGAAGATTCCATTGACATCTGCCACAAGAAATGGAAACTAATCACAAACTCGATCACGATAAACAAGACCTAACTATGCAAAAAAGCTGTACAATAATATACAACAAGCAACCTTGGCTAAAGATCATGCATAGTATTTTTTAAGATAGAGCCCATTTCTAGGCTCCGCCAAGGCTGTCCCTTCGTAATCCACTAACTCATAAGCACCCTTCTCTAATACACGTTTGACCACGTAAGGACCACACCACATAGGATTGAACTTCCCTACCCCCAAGGGTTCTTTCGATTGATCCCACAAAAGGACCAAGTCTCCCTCACTAAACACTCTTGGACGGATAGACTTATCGTATTGGGCCTTTACGCGACGCTTATTGGCTTCTAGAGTCACCAAGGCATCTCTATGCTGCTCATCGAGTTGCTCAAGGTGAACCAAACGTTCCTCCAAGGGAGAAGTGTTTGGTAAGAGTTCTACGGCTAACTTCAACGAAGGAATTTCGCATTCAACCAGCAATATTGACTCCACTCCATGAACAAGCTGATATGGAGAAAAACCGGTGGCAGTCTTAACCGCGGTTCGATATGCCCACAAAGCAGGGTACAACATAATATGCCAATTCATCTTGCTTTGTGCGATGGTTCGTTGGAGAATGGACTTAAGTGACTTATTCACTGCTTCAACCTGTCCATTCGCTTGCGGATAGTAAGAAGAGGAGTGCTCTTGCTTATACCCTAGCTTGGATGCCAACTCTTCCATCATACGGTTCTGAAAGTGCGAGCCATGGTTAGTGACAAGCTCTCTCGGAATACCGAACCGAGTAATGATTTGGTTGAATACGAAATGAGCGGCTGTCTCACCGTCGAATTTTATAGTAGGCATTGCCTCTGCCCATTTCGTGAAGTAATCGACAGCCACAATAATGTGATGATGCCCCCCAGCCGAAGCTGGGTTGTAATCCATAAAGTCAAGCCCCCACTTGGTGAAGGGACCGGCGGTGATAATCGGATGTTACGGGGTAGGTTTCGAGTGCATATTACATGTGAACACCTGGCAAGGGTGGCACCTCTTGATCGCTTCAATGCAATCCTTGAAGATCAACGGCTAGAAATAACCTGCTCTCAAAATTTTTTGAGCTGTAGAAAGCCCGGATAAATGACCACCACAAGCCCCTCTGTGGCAATCATTAAGCACTACTTCAGCCTCATCATGAGTTAAACAACGTCGTAAAATGGAATCTACTCCATGACGGTACAAAGTATTGTCCACTATGAGGTAGTTCTTGGAAACATGATGTAACCGACATCACTCATCTCGCGAGAGGTGAGTAGGGGTCCTCTGTGTTTGCAGATATACTATGATATCCCCATACCATGGGTCAATGGTTGAGATTAAGAAAATATGCTCGTCAACGAACGTATCTTCACAAACCGACTCCTCAGCCTCGCTCGAAAAATCCGATATGAGCTCTGCAAAGATCAATGATTTCTTCGATTTTGCCAAAACAAATTCGAGATCAAACTCTTGCAGGATGACAATCCATTTATTGTATTTTCCCCCAATCATCCTACGTGTGAGGATGAACTGAAATGGATTGACATGCGCCACAACCAAGGTCTGGCGAAGGAGAATATAATGTCTCAAACGCTGCACCGCATATACGGTAGCTAAGGCCAACTTCTTGACATGAGAATACCGAATCTCTGCGTCAATAAGGTTTCGGCTCAGGTAGTATATAACATGCTCCTGGAGCTCCTCATCTTCTTGGACCAAAACCATACCAATCGTCTCTAAAGACGCGGCCACATATAATAGGAAATCACGGCTATAGTCTGAAGGACTAATCACCGGGGCCGATGCTAGAGCTCGCTTAAGTGCATTGAAGGACTCCTGGGCTCGCTCATCCCATGCAAAGGGAGTATCCTTCTTCAAGAGACGCATAAAGCCTCTAGTTAAATTGGCAAAATTGACAACAAATCTTCATAGGAAGTTTGCCATGCCTTGCAAACACTGAAGATGACGAATGTTCTTCGGGGGAGACAACTGAAGTATTGCCTCAACCTTTAAAGGGTCTACTCTTATACCCTCTTTCTAAACGATGAATCCTAATAAAAAACCTGACTTCACGCAAAAGATGCACTTATGAGGGTTCAATCTAACAGCATAGTGGCGGCATCTTTCGAACACCAACCTCAAGTGATAAGAATGATGCATCCTCATATGAGAATGAGCAGCGAGGCCATCTAAAAATACTTCAATAATGGACTTGAGATCGTGGAAGATCAAGGTCATTGCCCGCTGAAACGTAGCTCCAGCGTTTTTAAGGCTGAAAGGCATTTTCCGATATGCAAATGTTCCCCAAGGACAAATAAATGCTGTCTTGTGTTGGTCCTCAGGTTTAATTTGGATCTGATTATACCCGGAAAAATCGTCCATGAAGGAGAACACCTCGCTACCCACACACTCATCCAAAATCTGATCTATAAATGGTGTGGGGAAGTTATCCTTAGGACAGGCACGATTTAAATCACGGAAATCAGTGCATATTTGGATCGCTCCTTGCTTCTTATCTACCAGAACGGGGTTTGAAACCCACTTCGTCAAGGGAACGGGATAGATTAAACCTGCTTTCAATAGATTCTCTATCTCTGCCTTTATGGCGGGTGCTTTCCTAGGATTCACGGCGCGTAAATGCTGTCGAACAGGCTTAGCGTTGGGGTAAGTTTTAATCTCATGTTTGACAATCCGAGGGTCAATCCCTGGCATCTCATCGTAATACCAAGCAAAAACATCATGGAATTCCTTGAATAGCTTGGTATACTCACGAATCTCCTCTTGGGAACAATCTGCCCCAATGTAAACATTCTCAATTGTACCAGGATTGTGAGAAATGTTGATAGAAATAGTTGACGATATGTTCGCCATGTTTCCATCAGCCATCTGACCAGGAGAGATTAATGGAATCATAGGTCTACCAACTTTCTGACTAAGAATCTCCCTATAATCCTCACGCTCCAAACGGTCAAGCTCTGGAAGGAAATATGATCTATGATGAAGTTCCTCCCATGGTGGCTCAAGTCCCGACATAGCCTCGATAATCGCTTCATCTGAAGGGAAAACCATATCAAGGTAGTCGTGGGCATGAGAAGACTGTACTGCCCATGTTAGCAGCACATAGGGGTCTTCCTCCTCCATCCGCGAAGAGGAAGAACAAGGCTCTGCAGTAAGATTAGCTTGATAAGCTATCATGACTGCAAGCAATGGCATACTCGTCTCGACAAGCTCACTCGAATGACTCGGTGATGGAAGAATCCAAGGATCTCCCATATGACTTGTGTGAAAAGTCACCGATCTCGTAGACGTGGAAGCACCACCGAAACTAGATCCTATCATGAGGATGGGTGCAGAACAACTAAAGGTTCCCATGAGGGATGGATACATTCCTACACCCACACTCCTAGTTGCCGGCTGGGAATGTTCAACCTTCGAAACCGAAGCTCCTGACGATGCAGTGATAGGCAGATTCTTGAATGACATCTGATCAATCGTCACAATCTTCCCATTATGAGGAAAGCATACAATGCAAAATACGGAAGACGCAACGGCTTGCATACTATACATCCATTTCCTTCCCAGTAAGAGATTATAGTCAAGGGGTGCATCAACCACCTCAACCTCTATCGCAACGGTATTCCCTCCCAAACGGACTTTAAGAGAAGGAAGGATACCGTGCGGCCTAAACGATCTCCCATCAAAAACAGTTAATATGGTCGTAGACTTTGACAACTCAGGAGAACCAATACCCTTCCAACAAGACAAAGACATCACAGAGGCAGCAGCGCCCTCGTCAATCACAGTACGCTTGACGATCATATTCAGACATTCTACATGCACCAAAAGGGACACATAGTAGGGCAAGCGAGGCTGATGTCCTACGGTTTCAAATTTGATCATTGAGGAAGAAGACTCATCACCATTCACACCAAGAGCGGAAAGCAAAGCCTTCCTTTGCGACGGACAACTCTGAAGTACCTCCAATGCAGACATCGCACAAGGAGTATGACCCAAGTCCTCGACAACTGAATAGTTTTGGGCGGCTCGGGAATTTGGATTATTCCTCGAATGCTTAAGTACTCCCTTAGGAATGTGAGGTGCAACCTCAGGTTTATCCGCAGGTTTATCAATACGCAAAGGGGTTCCTAATGGATCAGGTTCTTTGCCTGGGCTGGGTTGTGATGCAGTATAATCTTTCGCACGGGTCACAACCTTCGTGGCACGGACCATATTAATGCACCCACGACCACTAGTCTCAGGTTGATCATCATCACTAGATTGGTCCTGGGACTTCGAGATCATATTTTGGTTATGCGGTAAAGGGTTTGTTAACACAGCTGGGCCCTGTGCTATGAACTTCGAAGCTTCATCCATACGAGGGCACAAGTGAGGTGATCATCCTTACAAAGCTTGCAAGGAAACTTAACCTTACGTTTAGTCTGCTTGTCGCCCCCAGCATTTTTATTGTCCTTGTCATTATTGTTGGCATTTTCGTTCTTATACCCACCCTTCTTGTTATTGTTTTTACCCTTTCTCCTATTCCTTCTGGGTTGCTGGTTACCCTTCTGGTCCGACGATTGCACAGCATGTACATTCACCGTTTGGGCAGGCTGAGACGAAGCCATAGCTTGTCCCGAGGCAGATTGGTTGATCGATAACTGAGCTACTTGTTTTGCAACCGAACCTACCGCTTTCTTACTCGCACAACCCACAATGCCATCGGCATGTGGTCCAGGTTTAACCTTGGGATCGAAACTAGAACGAGGAGCGTTTGGAATAATCTCGTACAACAAACTAGACTGTGCATAGATCAAGTCTAGTTCCTGCGCCCTAAAGATTGCTTGTTCCTCATTTTGCACTCTGGATGTGGAAACATCCTTCGCTATATATGGCAATAAAGATTTGAGGAACCACTCAAGGAGGAACTCCGGCGGTATAAAGGCTTTGATTAATCTCTTTTGTCTACGCCACTCCTAAATGTGATCAGAAATATGGGTGGCTTTATCCTACCGAAATGTCAACAAGAGTTCAGTACCAACATCATAGCGTACTGGTAGCTGGAAATGATTAAGGAAAGTCATCGCAAGATCGTCGAACAAGGTAAAGGCACCCCTAGGAAACTCTATATACCATTTCGCCGCAGGCCCCGTGAGGGTGTGTTGAAATAGTCTCAAGCAGACAGAGTCCTGATGCAATGAATTCAAAGAGCACCATAGGTGGAATGTCATAACGTGTTCACTCGGATCCTCTCCTGGTTTGCCTTCGAATTTGGGTATGTCCGAAGGAAGCTTTGTAGGGACATCCAACCAAGCCGGGTCGTGAGCCACAGGATCGTTCGTAAGTCTCGATAAGTCAGGTAGATTGAGTGTCACGAGGAAAGGGAGCCTAGGATGATGAGGTCTATGGACCGCTCCCTGGTTCATATAGGATTGATTACCACCATGACCTTGGCCATGATGACCTCCTCCCGTATACCCGTATAGGGTGGCGCAGAAGCACCAAAATGAGGTGGACCTTGACTAGTGGGAGCTACAAAGCTGTAATTAGGAGAGTAAGTAGGTTGTGAATACCCACTTACATAAGGTGTGGAAACTTGTCCATACTGCGTCCCATAATGGGAACCATAGGGCACCACTTGCGATGTCCCATGAGACACTCCATAGGAAGGAATATACATCCCGGAAGTAGGAATATACATTCTCGAAGTAGGGATGTACGTCGTGGAAGTAACAACTTGACCTCTAGAGATATGACCATAACCTCCCGAAACCACGGGTGGTATGTAGGCTTGAGACACAATAGGTCTAGTATTCATAGTACGGATCTGACTCGTAGCTACATGATGACTCGAAGGACCACGTGAGGAAGGTGGAGGATTTACATTTGAAGAACTAGTAGCTGAAGATGAATGAACTTCAGTGATGACGTATGTTCTATTACCTACCGTCACTCGTCTCGGTTCCGGTATCCTAATGGGATCACTAACTCTAGACCTAGGAGGAATATAAGGGTGAGCTTCCACCACTGGGATGGAAGGTGCAATGTGACTATTACTCCCAAACCTCTCCGCATGGTAAGGAATGGGATTGCCCCCAGGCATAGTGTTAGGCTCTAACTCGGATTCGACATTAAATGCCAAATCATGCATAGGAAAACCAAACGTAGCATAACTACCATAGCTAGTAGTGGCGGGTTAAAAGTGAGTCTCGGCGTCTTCCGGCATGCCATACCGGTAATGTGGGGAATCAAGCCTAGAATGAATAGGTCTCTCATGCATGGCTCCTATCTCAGAAATCACAGGTCCTAACTGAGTTAGGTCGGGTGAAGGATCATAAGTCGGAGTAAAATCCCCATCGTCAACACGAATGGGAGGAGGTGGCTCAGATATATCCTCTGAATAATCTCCCATGGTGTGTGAATCAACGTGTGACATAGTCCGCCTGGACTGTCTAGGTCCCTCTCCCAAAGGAGGAGGATAAGAAGAAGGCGGAAGTCCTGCTAAATGACGAGAACGGCGCGGAACCGCCCCCGAATCCACAATGACTCAAAAAATAGCAAAGACTCTCTATTTACGTCAACCCTAGGCCAACTAACGTGCACAGAGCAATCACTAAAAATCTAAAGCCAAATGCAAGCAAACAAGAGCTGGATAAGTGAGCTCCCGAATGTGGCCGGTATGTCTCGCCTAGGAGAGGCTTGAGAGTCCCTTGTCACCACAAGCGGAGGTTCGTAACCAATTATTGTGGCCCTCAGCTTCAACGCGTATAGAAACTGTGCTGTCCGACCCCAACCTGGCCGGGACACATGCGGAATAACCTCTACACGTACCCCCTCGATATCCTAGGTAAGGTCACTAAGGTCACCTCAATATAATCACAGCTCAGGAAGACAGTTTCGGGCGGGATTGACCGTATGGGAAGGGTAGCAAAGCCCGAAACTCTCAAAAGAGCCCCCAGATACGAATACAATCCTGGCTATATCGCCGGTGCTACACAGTTCCCGACCAGGGGTTATCCCAATCAAAAACCACTCACACTGCCTAGTGCTTGACTCCCTTTTGAGAGGAGGATCCTAAGAACAATGGTTATATCAAGGATTTCACACCCTCCCTGGACAGACACCTAGTTGTTGTTGTTTAGTGATCTTGGAGAATTGACTCACAATGAACTATTCCAAGATCCTAAAGCCTAAGCTTGTTGGTGCACCCTAGAAAAGAAAAGAGTGTAATTCATTTTATTTAGCGTTGATTTTATTTGGCTTTATTACTCAAAAATAGGATATGGTCGTGCAACTAGTGGTGTTATGACGCAACAAGAAGTAAAATGCACACCTAACAATCAATGCAAATGCATTGTGTCCATGAAAACAGGGTATGCTTACTACGTGTAATGCAAAATTTCTTCTTCAAATGCTGAATGCAAATTTCCCTATATGAAGTCTTAACTATTACTCCAAAGCAAATCTAGATCTAGTGCAAGTACAATGCAAAGTGCAAAATGCAATGCATGATGATAAGCAAATATTTTTTGGATTTTTTGAAAATAAAGAGATACAAAAAGCAAAAGAATGACTCTACCAACTCCAGACTCTGCAAGCACACATAAATAGCATTCCAGCAAAGCACTAAGGCAAAAGGACTCTAATGCACTAATCTCAAACAAAAAATCAAAGATTCCATGACAAGGACTTTCCTAAAAAGAAAAATTTAGGCTAAAAAAAAACGTTTCTGGTCAGAAACAGAGGTACTAATAGACTCAGGCAGTGTCAAAGGAGACTCAACAACTAACAGCGTTCACCCAGCAATCCACAATCTTCCACAAAAAGGTAGAAACTAGGGTATACGCGACTGTTCGCAGTAAACCCGCGTGTATACGGGGAAATCCCCAAGGAACCCGTATGTATACGCGACTGTCAATCAAAAACCCGCGTACAGGAAGAAAAAGATGCATAGAATCAAGGTAAATAGACAGGCTGAGACTAAGTTTACACCAATCAGACTCTACTAGGCATACATGCCCCCATACCCGACACAGAAACAAGAAAGAAAGAGTCAAATACATTGAATGCCAAGAAACCAATCCCCCAAAGGACAATTACTAGGAACTCCCTAGCGGAGTCGCCAATTCTATTATGGAGAGAAATTCCTATGGCTTTGGGACCACAATAGACAGCTAGACTCCAGAAATCAATCTTTCCCCATATGCAATAGAAATAAAACAATCTAACACTAAAGGATCGAACCTCGTACCTTATTCCGGACGGTTGAAGTAGATCCCCGTTGAGCTTTCCAATCTTTAGCTTGAATTGTTATAACATGTCCTCAACAACAAGTAAACAATACAAGCATACTATATTTCATGGTGTTAGATCTATTCTAGCATATATAAACAATAATGTAAATGCATTTGATATATTCCAATGGAAACAACATTCATTCAAATACACATTACTGGACAGGAAAATATATTTCTATTAATATGAATCAGAGATTACAAGTGACAACCTCTGACGGCACGTCTGCGAACCGGAGAAACTGAATCCCCCACTTGGGCCTCCACCCCCTCAATCCTCCATCACTTCGATATCAAGCTTACTAGCAAAGGGAAAGCTTGGGAAGAACACAAGAGTGATCCAAAGGGACAAAGGGATGCAGACTCAAGCATAAAGTTCTGGCAACAATGGACTATAGTTTCGATGCTCAATTCTTTCTCATGCTTTCAATGTACCAAGAGGGTTCCTTATATAGCTTTTCAAAGGGATATTGAAGGGTTGAATCCATGCGATCTCAAGGCATATGGAAGGCTAGGAGTCATATGAGTCGGATCCAAGTCAAGGAACAGTCCAAAAGGCTTTGGATTATGCACACATCCCGATGTACACTACTATAGGGTTAAATCCCGCGTATGTACATGGATATCGGGGTAAAAGCCGCGTATATCACTTTTTCTAATGTTTTTAGGGACGGTCATGGATACATCAAAAGATACAAAGTGGTCCATAGGGGTCAATGAGTCTGCAGCGGGACAGGGGAAGGCCATACAATGTGTGATTCACCTAGTGTGGTGAAATCCGCTATAACAGACATCTAATCCTAGATCCAGAATAACTGAATCTACCTCATAATCCCTAATATGAATATTTATTCTCATCTCCTTTCCATTTATCCTCTTGTGGAGGGAGTTCACAATAGACTCCCTTCACCCTTTCTTTGGTTGATGCAATAGACCCACAATCTTGGGGAGTGCATCAGAGTATTTTTCCAACAACATACAACTTTCAAAGAACTTATGCAAGGTACCATATTTCCATGATTGTCCTGCTACCATAGTGGAATAAAAAGGAGGTGGCATTTCATAAACATGCAATTTACCCGGATCTCTTCTTATTGCATCACTTGCTTCAAAGAATGTGTCCCACTCAGTGTCGATGTCAAATTGTAAATTATTTTTCCCATCCCATTGAACTTGTGGAATTGGGCCATCATCTCCTGTCATCACAACTCCACGAGTGATTATAGCAACATGAACAGACTGAAATATGGGTTCTACTGAGATTGTCGACACTATCGATCCTTAGTTCTTGTTCGATGGTGGATTCACAGGCTAGTTGACATTCTGATTCACGTTTTTTTTTCTAATTCTGAATTTGGTTCTGGTTCTGCAATTGCGTGATTTTCCTTGTTTGTCAATTCACGATCAATTATGGACAATTCTTGAAAGTGTGAGTTGTAACAATACAATAAGTACACTGCACTTGCAAATTCAGACGATCTCTCTTATAATGTCCCACTACTCCACACTTATAACATTATACAGGTCTGCAACCTCGTCCTCATCCTCAACCAAAACCTCCACCTCGTCCTACTCTGACTCCTATGCAGAATCCTCCTTGTTGTTGATAATGTGGTTGATTTAACTGCTGCTATGACTGATTGAATTGCTGCTACTGCGGGAGATTCAGCTACTGCTGGGAATACTGTTGTGGTTGAGTATACTCTATCTGAGTACACTTTGGTTGCTACAGAGTAGATTGCATCTAATTGTACTACAGATGTGGTGGAGAAAATTGCGGTTGTGACACAAACTGTGGTTTTGGTTATGGTTGCAGTACAAACTGTGGCTATGGTGGAAGTTGTAGCACCTATGGCTACTGTTGGGGTTACTACATTGTTCAATGGTCTTCTCCATTCATTTAGTAGATGTCCATTTTTCTTTCCTGAAGAAAATCATATGCTTGAAAATCCTTATCTTCATGCCCAATATATCAAAAAAAGGTGCAATACAAATTCATCGGCTCCATGACCATCTTCTATAGATACACACAATATTCATGTCGATTCCCATGCACTTGGAAAATTCACATGGCATGCCTCCATAACTTAATGGATTTGGAGCTCTCGACAACAAGTAGTTTTAGAAATCCAGGAACTGGTCTTTATGACGTCCTTTTGTGCGACATCGAGTACACCATATTTCTTTGTGCCGCTCTTTCCCTTTCTTGAAGTCCTGAAACTGGATCATTATGTTTTCTAGTTGAAACTGAATCTGATTCATACCTACTCCCATATCCCCAACAAGTGAAGCCTCCATATTCATCGCGATCTCCAGAGCCTCTCTCTGTGTCACAATCTTTTTCTACATCAAAGGAATTTTGATATGCGGTAATAATGCTGGGATAAACCATTCCATATTATGTACATCACTCATGTCAAAACTAACTCTCGCCATCAGAAAATTGAACCATTGATCAAAATCCCACAAATTTTCTTTTGGATATTACTTAATCTCCTTCAACTCTGTGATGTATTGCACCTCAGATTTTGGTTTTCTGAACTCTTCAATCAATCCTTTTCTAATTTCATCTAGAGTCTTTGCTGGAGTCGCTATGGGAACTTGTACAAACTTCATGAACCAGTCCAATGCATGAACTCAGAGAGTTTTCACCAACTGACCCTTCTTAACATCGTCATCTTGAGCTTGCTTGAGAGTCCAAATGACTTTTCACAAAAACAGTATTTCTTAGGATCCTCATTCCCATTCCCATGAAATAGAGGTAACTTTACATCATAATACTCCATGCTGGTCCTTCTTCCTACAATCGTTGGTCCACTACTATTCAAATGTTGTTGACATGTCGGACAAGTCGATGTTGAGCTCATATTTCTTCCTGAGTGTGGTGCAATGCATGGAGGCGTGGGTATGTTTTTGTTTGGGGTTGATATTTCTTCACGTTTGCTCGAGCATAGCCTATTCATATCCTTCGTTACTATAGGTTCCTTTCATCTCATGTCGTCTTCTCTTGTGGCCTCACATCTCAGTCGCAGTAGGACTCTCTCCTGTCCTCTACCTCTTCTCTTGCTGAAACCTTACTCCACCTGGTGTAAGACCACTTCCTTGCTCAACTTCCCTCACAGTCTCGTCATAAATTACATCCATATACCATGTATCATTCCATATAACCTCATCTCCATGATATCGGCATCCTCTGCATACCAGGGATCTACTCTTCAGATTTCATCTTCAATATGCCTTTTTCGCAGATGAGCATCTTAATGGACAATTGCAAATATAAAATAAAACTACATCTTGGTCCGTTGAAGAAATCCCTTTCTGCGTCACTATAATATTTAACTGTATCAAATGTGAATGCAGTGATGTAGCCATCCAATATTCCATTGAGCCAAACTTCAACAACCCTTGACACTTTGTTATTTACCTCCTGCAACTGTTGGATCAGTTCTAGAGTCCAGCCAGTTGGTTCACCTCCTTCGAACTTTGTCCTTTGATAGTTCAATCGCGACAACCACTGATACAAGATGATCTGAAACTTCGAGAGAAGTAATTGTGTATATTGGAATACAGGTGCCTTTCCAGCCACTTTTGGGTTGTTACTTCAGGGTTCTGATTCTCTTTCTCAGCAAATTTGCGTTCCTTCTGGTCAAACCAATCTTGGATTTTTGGTCTCGTTGGATGCCACAACATGTCCTCCTTTTGCATACGCTATGGTCCTAGTAACAGAATCATTTGTTGACACAGATACGTCGATAGGGGTTCACTCACTATTGACACCCTTAACATAGCGATCTCCCTGAGCACCGACCCAGATAGGTTTTACCTTTCCCGGCAACACGTGTAAAGAAAATAAAGTCTCACTCCAGATGTTTGAGGGAGAACTGTCCGAACCAAATTTACGCAGTAAGAAGTAGGATTGTGCATTTGCTTTCAGATTATTGCAACATTACTTAGCAAATCCAAGCATAAGATTATACCTTAACAGATTCATATTGTCATTCAGTGGATCAAATTGAGATACTTATATCGCAACAAAAATATCGATCCACAAACAGATATACCAACATAGCATCATTCATAACTGGAAAGCATCGCATCATTCAAATATAAACATCGTAATGTACTACTCATTCGCATTCACAGCGCAGAAAACTGGAAAACAAGAATATGGAAAAAGGTACAATTTTTATGTCCAATCTCCGTCATGTCATATTAATCTTTGCATCAAAACACAGTTCCACTCTTACAAATGTTTGATCTCAAGATTATCAAAATATGATACCCCAAAAGACATCTCAACATTTGTAATCCTATATCTATTTATAGGCTTGTGCCTTTATATTGGCGGTCCATTTAAGTCAACTTCCTAACTACTTGGGCCAAAATCTACAAAATAATGACCAAAAACTGCAAAACATGACCAAAATATACAAAGTGTGGTCAATCCCCCTTGCATGCCATCCTCCGCCTTGTGCAACATCCTCGATGTGGCGCAGTTACTTACCCTCAAAACTACCTGCCAACAGAAAGTTATAATATTATACGTCGTTATATAAGGAAGTATTATTTTGATTCTTGGAAAGTTAGAACATTATACCATTGCATTTCAAATTATTTTTGGGTGAAGGAAGTTTATGTCTATTTAGGAGTATACTTTCATTTCAAATAATTTTTGGGTGATGTTTATGTCTATTAGGACATATGGGAGTATGGATGATTTTATTTTAGGGAAAAGAGAATTTTATTGTAAATACACTATTTGTAAATTGATTGCAAATTGAAATTTATTTTTTGGTGAAGTTTATCTTTATTAGGAAGTATGGGAGTATGGATGATTTTATTTTAGGGATAAAATATGATTTTATTAAAACAANATATATATATATATATTTTTTTTTTTTTTATTCTAAAGAAAAACTGAAAAGTAATCCTAAAATGAAAACTTGATCATATTGAAAACTGATCATAGTATTATGCAATGTTTACGGTTACATACAATATCCTTGGATCCAAATGTTACTGCTATAAATCTAAATGGTTTTGTTATAAATTAAAAAATCTATAAATCTATGATGCATACTTGCTTATAAGTATCAATTTGGCGCTATGATACTTCCCACCACTACTTGTATTCAATGCCTTGGGGCAAGGTGTGTGGACAATAAAAGCATTATTAGGCGATGGGTGGGAAGCTAGTTGCCTAGTGTTTTGATAAGGAAATGGAGAGTAAATCCGAGATGAATAAAATTCAAAATGGAATTCAATGTCAAAGCATGCACAAATCCTCTCAATCATTCCCATTCTACTCTCACTCTTCTTTGTACAATTCTATTTAGAAAATTAAAAATAATTGGACTATTTTGATTAATTGATGAATAAAGTACTTAGAAAGTATTTTCAATAAATATGTTTAAGTTTGAAATAAAAGGTATGAATATTAATTTAGTAACCTCCTAGAGGCTCAATAGGGTTTTCCTCCATTCAAATGATCTTGAACAGTTTATATAGGTTTGTTAAAACAAATGATGATGATGCTAGATATTGTGTAAAGGTTTAGTTTAACCTGGGAGGTTTTTGATAGAGTTTCCACTTCATTCTTTTTCCTCTAATTTGTGGTGATATTTCATCCTTGTAATGAGACAACCAAGAATCATTTGGAATCAATTTATAAGCCTCAAATTGATCGTTTAAATTAATCCAAAATTGAATTCTTCTTTTTGTTAAATTAGTTTGGGATAAATATGCTTTTAGGAAGAAGAAATATATAGACATGATGTAATGAGGTGTGAGATGATAATGGAACACACAGAAATGTAAAAAATGGATAACATGAAACTAGATAAATTAGTCAGTACTTTATGCAGGTTGAAATACAAAGGCCTATGACACCACTAAGAAATTAGGCATAACTATAAAATATATCACTTTCTTGCTAGTTCAGACCCAACATTATCTCAATTTAAGCAATGAACAATGAACTTCAATTACCATAGCAAAATATAAATTTAAAGCTTAATAATATTCCTCAGTACAATGGATTACTTTAGCATATGGCTATATCACTTAGGGTAATACATATGATCATAGGTATGGAACAACTCCTCTGAGTGTGATATGATAAAGATGATTAATTAATTAAACACATATGGATGATGCATAATTTAATTAATGATAAATGAGATGAGCATGGAGATAGAGTAAGGATTTTAATTTCCCATGTTAGACCTCAAGTGAACTCAAATTGAAAATATATCAGTTAAGTCTCAGTTGTGAAAACAAGTTTCATTTAATTAAGGAATATACTCCTTGATTATGTAAAGTGTTTGTTTGTAGATGGAACAAATTGTGAAGCAATACAAACATTAATTTAAACTCCAAACTAATCGACAATAAGTTAGTTGATGATTGAGTTTTAAGTTCAATAAGTTCACATTCAGTTAAAGGATTTTAACACTCAGTGAATTAATGGAAGTTAATTTCGAGGTGACAAGATGGAAACAAGTCAAGGAAGGTGCAAAAGGTTAATGTGTGAATAGTGCAAACCATGCCAACAATGTTCACAGTGCCTAAAAACACGCAACCATTGTCTACCTCTCATTGTATGACTAAACATATTGTTATTAAATTTTTATGCACTTGGAAATGTTGAGGCAGTGTTCCGAGTGATCTCTATTCTCTAGTGAGTCTTTGATATCTCTTATCCAGTAATATTCTTTGTGTTGTAAAATCATTCTCTACAATTATCTATCATACTCAAATGATTTTTGGGTTTTTCATCCTGCAGATTTGGAGGGTTTTCCCAAGGTACCTCTTGTGTCTTATGGATTGAATTATTATGTCTAACTGATTATTTAATTGTTACATGTCCTCAACATATCATTGATAAATGTTTTAAACTTCAATAATCTTCCATTATTGATCAAACATTGACATGGTATCAGAGAAAGGGAGTGCAAGAGCTTAGTTTTGTGAAAACATTCTAAACCTCCACAGATATTGAATTCTTGAGCAAGAGCTTGAAGAAATGGAATCAACCTACATCCGATAGGTTGACCAACTTGAAGGAATATCAAACTGAACACATGGATGGTGAGGGTGATTAACATTCTTGAAGAGCATTATAATGATTCCTTTGTGACCATTGTGATTGAAGATCCCACTACAAATACAAGAACAACCAATTATAACAGGAATCAAGAAAAGGTAATATGATCATATATGCCCCATGAAGGACATCCTCATGTTGGTCATCACGCCATTAAAGATGGAAAAGGAGTGGTTTTTAAAATCTCACAAATTTGTATGATAATAAGGCCCCCACTCAAAATAGGGATTTGAAGAACACGTTATGCAACATGAAGATGGAAAGAGATGAGACTGTAACTTCCTTATTCAGAAAGATTTCATAGGTGAAGGAACAACTTGCAAGCATCAATGTGGAGATAAATGACGATGAACTTATTCATAACATCATCTATGGACTCTCCTCCTCATGGGAGACCTTTCTTGCTGTGATAAATGGAAGAAAAGAGAATTCCAACTCTGAAAGTGTGAAGTTTGGATTGCACAACATCACAACCAAAGTTTTGAGCCATGCGCAAACCACCTAGATATAGATTCATTAGCAATTATTACTTATAACTATTCTAGAGATAGCATAAAGTGAGAGAAGAACTTGAGACATAAACTAGAGAAGCCTCTCTAGTGTATTATTTCCATTAGTGCGCTTATAGACCAAAAACTAGTACAATATCTAGGAATTATCACTTGCAATACCTTGGGTAAATACCATCGGAAACAAAATACCATGGCACCAACAAAGCATATGATTAACTCACAAATGGAAGGCTTATATTGGAGCAACTCACCCGTCAATACACAAATATGGGTTCAAAACAATCCATTACATCTAATTGTTTATAACGGTAGCCATAAGAACTTCCTTTCTAAATATATTGTCAAAAAACTTGGTCTTGTCACCACTCCACATCCTTAGCCTTATAATATCGTTTGGATGAAGGATGGTGTAACACCCCGGTTTTGACCCCGTTTGCATGATGTATGTATTGTAATTAATCATGGTGAGGAGCTAAAGGCAAAAGCCCCACCATCGATTTGGTTGTGTATGTTTCGGCAATGGGGGATAGTTGCCGATGGTTTGTCGTGCTATTTGGCACATTATGGTTGGACATCATGTAAACATGCACATCAAATAAAATAAACCACAAACAGCTACGGTAGTGCAATGTTGAAATGAAATGGGCATGATTCCAAAGGATAAGGGGTGGGGGATGCCAAACCCTGGTCTATGGGGGGGAAACCCATGTGTTACCACCTTGTTTAATTTGCCATCTTCCTTGTCTCACCCAACCTCTTTAATTTCTATTTTGTTAGTTGGGGAAGTTATTGCTGAGTGGTGGTGGTCGTGGCAGGACTGTCCATCCTTGCCCATGTGCCCACTCCACTAGTAGACCTCCTCTTCACCTCACGTGGGGCAGAAGAAACACCCCCCACTCTTCCACGACTATTCCCTCCCACGTTTTCAACCTTCACGGTGGTGTTCTGTTCGTTTTCTCTCGATTGTGGTCTGTTGATCCGCACGCTTCGGATTTGGTCTATTCATCCTCATGCAAGAGCGAAATTCTTGTTCTCCCTCATGCACAGAACTTTCTTGGTTTTTCCCACGTAGTTCTTCCTCTGCGGATTTGCGGATGGCATGACTGTGTATTTTTCCCCACCGGTTGAGTTGTGGGTTCTGCGTTGCTGTTAATCATGCACAAGCTGGGAGACGGTAATATCTTCCTCAGCATGGTATTTGTATGTTTTTCCACTTACTTCATTGTCCATAACAGGATGTTGTTCCCCACGTTGTTGGTAATGTATGCTGATACGTTTTTGGGACTGTTATTTTTCCCCATGTTGTGAGTTGTGTTTACTATTATGCCTTGGGGCTGCTATTAGATTGTTTGGAGTTTTTCTTTCCCCCATTTTCTGTCTGTGTGATCTTTCTTCAACATCTGCATTGAGCAATTGTATGTTGTGGGATCGTGGATGATGGCTGGTTATTGATTGCCACATCTGTTTGGTTAAGTTTTCCTTTGTCTACGCGGGTAGCTTGGCTTCTCCTCTATTTTTGGGACTGTGTAAGGTCACCATAGTTTGCATTGTGTGCTGTGGGCTCTTGGATGTTGGTTGGCTATTGATTTCCACACCCATTGGCTAAGTTCCCGTGGCTATGCTGGGAGTTCTGTTTATTATCCACTGTGGGTTGTGGATTGTTGCCATCATTCACTTGGATTTTGTGGCTGCTGATGTACCCTGGTTTGGGTTGCCTCTTAGTTGTTTAGGCCGTAGTCATCATTTAGGTGTTGTTGTAGAGTTGTTTTGGCCATGCTAGGGCCAAGAACAACTCTGAGTTGTCTTGTGGCTTGAGCTGTGTTTTATGTTTGGTTGGGATTGTCAACCGGTCATCTTTGCTGTCTTCATAGGGCCGTGAAGGGATTGTTTGGCTGTGGGATGCAGTTGTTGGTATTTGGACTGTTGAGAGTAGGATTAGAGGCTGGGTATGCTCGATAAGGCTAGTTTTGTGGCCACCAGCTTAGCATTAGCCTTTCCTAGCTCCTTGATTACCTGGTAAATCCCAACTGTGTTGGTTTGCTTCTTTGTGAACCTTGGCTATGTGTAAGCCTGCGTCGACCCTTATTCCTTGAGTAATCATGCCCATATCAGGGGTGGCAGCGTTGCTGAGAGATTGATGAGCACGCTGGCCTATGGTTGGGTGGAACATTGCAGTGGCGTAGCTGGTTGCGGGGTGAGTTCTCCATTAAAATATAAGTACTTCTGATTGTTTCATCTTTGCAATTTTATTGATGTCAAATGAATTATGATGAACATGTGAATGCTGGAATGTATATGTTGCTTCCGCTGAATGACGAGAAATCATGTATTGAATGACTGTGTGTCTTCGTATGCTCTATGCATCTGAGTATGCATTGTGTTTAAGATTTTATTTCAGCATGGATAATTGTTTATGTTCATGGGATTGTTTTCCCGTATGCATTGGTGATTAGTCGCGTCCTCTTCACCGGTCGGAGGGTCAGGGATGTGACAGATGGATAGGAACTTAGAATCACCCGACAATGCAGAATCACCTACATCTCTAAACATTTTGAAGATGAAGTACTTCATGATGTGGCATCGCTTTCCATAGCTGACACCCTATTTGGGAAACCTTACTTTTTGGATCGACATCGAAGTTATCACACATGGACTCAAAAGGTGATTGCCAAAGTACGAAACCAATGGTATGGCATACTAGAGAGACGACCTTCATCAACCATTGTGATGGTATCTTCAAAAAAAAAATATTATCAATCATGCTCATAAATTTGCATTAATCATGATTAAGCCTCAGCATTCCACGAAGACTACAATAACTAGTCGACTCATCGACCTATGTAGCTCCCAACAACAACAATAGATCGACCACATTCTTGAGGAATACCAAAACGTAAAACACTCTACATTACCATGTAAAAAACTCCACTGAACTTGTTCTTGGTTCTTCTTTACCAAACTCACATGTTTATAGAAGATCCATTATAGAGAATGAAGAGATTCACAGAGACATTAAGGATTTTATCAGTAAAGGTCACATCCGACCCATCTCCTCGGCTTGTGGAATTCTAGAAATCCCCATACCAAAGAGAGATGGGACTTGGATCATGTTCATCAACTATCAGGCTCTAAACAAAATTTCTCTAAATAATAGATACTCTCTTCCAAGGATAGCTGAACTCATCAACTATCAGAAACGTGCTAAATTATTTACTAATATCGACTTCAAGTCGGGATACCATCATATTTTGATCGAGCCCGTCGATGTACAAAAAAATGATTTTGAAACTAAGGAAGGATTGATTGAATGGTTAGTCTTGCCTTTTGGATTAACCAATTCACCTGTGACCTTAATGTGCTATAAGGATGACATTATCCGACCTTTTAATGGAAAGTGTGTCATTTTATATTTAGATGATATCTTGATTTTCAGTTGATAATGGGAAGAAGATGTCAGTTAATTTGGCAAGTCAAAGACTCTCTCCGATAACATAGACTCTATTTGAGCATGGACAAATGCTCATTTATGATGAAAAACATTAAATATTTGGGGTATGTAATTGACTTTGTATGAATTCACATTGATGCATGCAAGGTACAAATCCTAAAATATTGTCCCATTACTCAAAACATTCATGAACGAAAAAGTTTTCTTGGTCTAGATAATTTTTATCGACATTTCATACTTGACTTCAGTTACATAGCCTGGCCTTTGAACTAATTGATGAAGGGAAATGGGAAACTGGTATTTAGATGGACACTAACACAACAAAAAGATTTGAAATTACTGGTACTCCACCAAACTTGTATTACTTTATTTGCATAAACCTTTTGATATTGATACAGATGCATCGAACTATGATTTGGGTGCAATGATCACTCAGTTTGGTCACGTAGTCGATTTTCATTACGAAACGTTCAATGACACCACCAGAAGTTATTCGACTTATGAAAAGGATTTGTGTTCCATTTTGCAAGCCCTTAAGAAATGGATATATTACATCCTTGGGAAGGAAACGGTCATCCTCACTGACCAAAATCCCTTACAGTTCACCTCATCCCAGTCAAAGTTATAATGAACTCAACAACTCAAGTGGATTAATTACCTACAACAATTTTAATTGGTAATTAAATATCGGAAAGGTAAATACAATGTTGAAACCGATTGTATAAGTAAACCACCCATTACTCTACTGTTTCCAATGATGTGTATGCAAGCTTATGACACCACTACTTTTCCTCAATTGTATTCATTAGACTGTGAATTTTCTTTAATTTATCAACAAATTCAAACCAACATGTCATCTACTACTGACTACTTCCTAAAACATACCTTGCTATACAAGCTTGGAAAACTTTTTGTACTAATAGGTGAGAATCGATAGAAGCTCATTTAGGACACGCACTACAACAAGATTGCAGAACACTTTGGAGTAGAAAATACCCTTTCCATCCTCGAAAAGTATTTTTATTGTCCTTCACTTAAATATGATATCATTAGGTACATTTGATCATGCGTGTTTTTTTCCATTCCTAAACCATTGAATCGTTGATAATGATTATATACACCTTTTTTGGTTCCTAGTCAACCATGGGAATCTATTTCTATCGACTACCCGACGGGATATACTACTAACAAACATCAGCATGATGTGATCTTAATAGTATTTGACATAATTTGTAAGATTGATAGTCTCATTCTATGCAAGAAGACTACAATAGCACAATAGATTGCTCAACTCTTCTTCGAACATGTTTGGAAAAACTATGGCCTTCCGATGACCATAAGTTTCGACAAAGATACCAAATTTGTGAACATCTTTTGGAAAAATCTCTAGAAACAAATTGAAACCAGACTCTCTTTGTTGAGAAATTTCCATCGTTAGGGAGAGGGACAAACAAAATTTGTGAATCACTTGGTAGTACAACTTCTTTGCATGTACAAACACAAGCATCGTCAGAAATGGGATGACAATATCCCATAATTACAACACAATTATAATCGTGCTCAACATACCTCTACATGAAACAACCCATTCAAGATCCGTTATGGATTTCAACCCTCAATGTCCATCGAATTTGTTAGTTCACCGACATAGTTGAACAATGCCAACTCTGATCGATGAGAAGTTGAAAAAAAATTGAAGTTCGAGAGAAAATCTACAACATCTAGAAAGAAGCACATGAAATGTTGCAATGAGCTAGGGTGAAATCCAAGGCTTGACATGATAAGCATCATATTCCTCATTCATTTCAAATTGGGGATCCGGTTTGGTTTCATCTCAAGAAGGAATGCTTCACTGGTCCATATAGAAAGATGAATCCTTTATGATATGGTTCATACAATATCCTTAAGCATATTGTAGAAAATGATTTCCAGTTCGAAATTCCTTCATGCTTGGGTTTGCATCTAGTATTCAATGTGGATCTAATTCGACCATACCATGCACCACTATTGGAACATAACAACTTGCAAAAAGCATAACTTAAAGACATCCATCAAGATGTTCGTGATCCTCTTCCTTATGACACCATCGTGGGACGTTGCATACACCATACAAGGATGAACATAATTCCCTTGTTTTAAGTGGCTAAAGCTGGAAAAATCCCAGCACAAGTAAAGTGGTATTCTGCTACTGAACACACCAACAAATTTCCTCATCTAAACAAGCAAACAATAGGGACCATTCTTTCTTAAGGAAGCAAATATGATCCACCCAGTAGTTGGCATGTTTTCCAAACTCTTGTATTTTTTCTGTGTCTATATGTTTATGTATGTGTAGTTTATTTCCTTCTTCACTTATTTTAATATGCTTCCTCCATAACAAAGCTCGATTAATTCAATCAAATTGTTGTCTCCCCATCATGCGCATCAACATTATTAGTTCAATATGAATTGCTTAATTTGGACCTAGAACCTGTAGTAAGTGTGTTAATAGCATATTGGAACATAAATAAAGATAACTCGTTATAAAGAGTGTGTTTTATGCTCAGTACAACAAAACTAGTCAAAAATACATGTAAAAATAAACAAGATCAAATTAACCCATGAATAAACTTATCAAATCAACACAAATCAACTCAAAGAGGGATCCTCCTTCTCCTCATGTGGCACCAATAAGAAAAATTCTTTCACCTAGTTTTCATCCTCATGTGTCATGGTTGTATCACGGGGGCTTCACTTGTTTACCAATATCCTATCACGTTAGTTCATATTGTGGTTTTTAAAATTATAAAAAATCAAACCAATATATTGCAGGTATTCGGGGGATGAGGGGTTTAAGGTGGGGGTGGGTAGGGTGGTTTATAAGGATTAAGGTATAAAAAGGGGTGGGGAGGAAGTTTTAAGTATTGGGAGGGGGTTTCAAAAAAAAGAGTTTGGGTCAATATCTCTCAAAATTAAGGTTATTCTTTAATATCCCACGATCGCACATGCTATGTGAGAGGTTCACTAAGTGAAGTCCCCGTGGGTTGTAGTAGGAATTATAGGATGAAATGTCATGAACCAAATTGAAAATTATGAAATAATCATCCATAATTAAGGTGGATGGGTCCTTGTTTCCTTGTATTGATTAATCAAATGTACCATCTTGTTCCTCCTCCAAAACTATACAACCCTCACCAAGAGGTAGCTCCAAACCTCTCTAAAATAATGCAAGTGCTTGGTCTTCATTTTGTTTGCATGGACCTTTTCAAATACCTACAAGTCAAAATATTCTTCATGATACACCATCTCATGAAGTTTCCCCCTCGATGCTTGAATGCATTCAATAATTGTATGAATTATTGAAAGAGAGGAAGGTGAAAGTGAACTTTGCAACTTCTTATCAAGCTTCTCATTCTGCATCCGAGATCCTTGAAGGTATTTTTGGAATCTCTTCAAAAAATTATGGGTAAACTTCAATTCTTTTGTGAACATGTTATTTTATTTTGAATCTCTCAAGGTTAATCCATGATAGATATCAACAAGCTCTCCAAAATACTCTTTATCTGAAAGAAAACTCAATATGTGACCTTGAGTATTGGATACTGATTTCTGGATTTTCTCCATATCTCCATACAAATGTTTCCTCCAAGCTCCAACAGATTCTCAAAACTAAAGCATGTGTTCTAGGGAGAGTATTCAAGGCCTCTTGAGTCTTCTACTTATTCATATTTAATGACACTACAAGAAAATGGGATTCTTGCAAATGAACCTCCTGTTCATCTTTCATCACGAGATCAACTTCATGAAATTGATGTGGTGGAAGTGGAATTGATCTTGTGACCTTTTATTCAACTACTACAAGGTTTTCATACTCCTGGAGATTTGTACTTGTACAAACTTCTTCAAGTAAAATATCTATGTCATGAACATAGATATGTGGAAATCCTTTAGTATATGTCTCATTGAAACTTGAGCACCCATCAGTAGGTAGTATTTCAACCATGTCCATAGTGTTACTTTTCTATTTGGATTTTTCTTCTACACCATTAGTGGTTGGGTAAAGTGAATGAACACCCTATTATTTTGTTGTACCCTCCTCAACATTAAGGATTTTAGTGATGTATTCCGATGGTTTTTAGTCACATGGTAGGAAAATATCAGTTAAAAAAATATTTATACCATAAGAAAAAGGAATTTTTTCCTCCATGAATATTTATCTTGGATTTGCATCCATCCATCTAATCAATAGGTGAATAGGGTTCTTCTCCTTCTACTCCAAGTGGGGTGTAATCAACCATCTTCTTTAGATACAAGTTTTCTTTCAGTATAGGAAGCTTATGAGGTCCAAGTGAACACTCTTCTCTTTCACTCGTGGTAGGGTCAAGTGAATGAAAATCCTACTCTTTTATTGTACCATCCTCGCCATTAAGGATTTTGGTTATGTCTTTCAATTTTTTTGGTCACATGGGAGGACAATATCAATTAAAAAAAAGGATTTATAACATAAGAAAAAATAATGTTTTCCTCCATGAATCTTCATCTTGTATTTGCATTCATCCATCCAATAAATAGGTGAATAGGGTTATTCTCTTGCTGCTCCAAGTGGGGTGTAATCAACCATCTTCTTTAGATCTAAGTTTTCTTTCAGTATAGGAATCTTATGAGGTCCCTCTTCCATGATATGCATGTCAAACAATTTCATACCCATGAATGCAATTCTAGTGCATCCTTGATCCTTCATTTCAAATATATATTTAGCTACCCAATCCATGGATGGACACTCATCTTTGCTTGTTTATTCAATAGGTATGTCTTCAACTACATTTTCCATAGATAGGGACTTTTTATCCTTCTTCTCAAACCCAATAAATGCTTGGCCAAAATATTTTCCTTCATGGTTCTTCACAAGCACTTGCCAATATGCATCTTCCTCGTGTTTACCCACCACATTAGGTTCATCCATCACATCCAAAGCATCTCCTTTGAATGGCTAGAACCTATGCTCATATTTCTTTTGGCATGGATCCAAAACACATAGATCATTCTAAACATACATGTCATCGTTATAATATTTTCCCAAATCACTTCCATGGTATGAAGTGGTGGGTTTCTCTGAGGGTTGCATTGAAATGTGATCTTTGCAAAAATCAGAAACTTCATCATACCTCAGTGTTTCATCTTCATATGGGAAAACTATGGTGGTATTCTCTTCAACCACACTCTTTGGTTCACATCTAAGTGGTGTGTGATTGTATTGCCCTTCATTATGAATCTCAAGTGGTGACTAAGAATCGAATTTATATACTTCTTTTATATCTAATAAAAAAGATGTATCATCACTCTCAGCACAATCACTCCCCTTTGTAGTGGTATTTGTTTTTCTTTTCCCACCGGCAAGAATAGGTGGTTCATGGTTGTCCTCAATGATGATAGTGACTTCTGGATTCTCACTCATGTTAAGCCTCTCCTTTGATGTGGCTACAAATTCATCATGATACAAGGGCATAAAAAAATATGAACTGTGTTCAACCCTTTGCATAATTTTTTCTCTTTATGTTGTGGATCTATGGTAGCATGGTCTTCGACCAAATATTTTGGTTCACATCAAATTGATGTGTGCTTGTCTTATGCTTCATTGTAAAGCTCTAATGGTAATTTCAAATCGGATATATGTCTTTTTGGATTTGATCCAAACTATATCTTGCCACCATTTCCAACGTTATCGTCCTTACTTTTTCTAGTACCAACCGATATTTGGATCTCTTCTGACAATAACATAGGCTTCATCTATCGCACACCTCATCAACCATATGTGAAACCTTCTCTTTATTGGTTTTTTTTATAGGGGTCTTTTAATAGACATGCATTATGAAGTTCACAAAAATCCTTGTAGTAGCTTCCTATCTCTTGCATTGAATCTCCAGCACTCCAAGAGATAGTAAATGGATTATTATGGTCTTATTTGATCCATTTTAGACCTTGAAGAATAAGTCCTAATGTCCTCTTCATACATATGGCTATAGGAATAACCATAATCTATTACACCAAATGTGGTTTGATTGAATATACTTGTAGAATGTACCTCCTAGATATTTTGTTCCGCATACTGTCTACAATAATCTTATCTTCATAATGCTCATCATAGTCTTCATCATACAACTCATAGGAATCCTCATGGTAGTAGCACATGGATGCAATTTTCTTCTAAATGAGATTAATTTCCATGTGATTAGAGGAAAGTGATATGATAGGACTGTAATGAACCTAAATCAGATTCAATGCTTCAGTAACTCTTTTACACAATTTTCAACAAACTAGCTAATAGAAAGGGAAAATTTCAAGCTTAAAGAGAAATAAGAAAGGGGATTCAATAAGATCAACAAGGAAAGGGAATGGTATTGACTGTTCATATTCCTAGGAACAATGTGTTGTTTCCTTCTATGTTTTGAACATCATCCATGATGAAGTTTAATTACATGCTCTTGGGAGTCCCAATATATGTCAACTAGAACCTTTACAATTTAGTCTCCAACAACCAATGGTGATAGGATTGGGATTAGAGAGACATTCATAACTATTATATGGAAGTATGGATCACTAATAGAATTTTTTTATAGGTATTAAACAAAATAGAAATGTTATGGGGGTCGCACTAGTAAAACTAGCTTTTAGGACAACTCCTTGGGTTTGACTTATGTCCTTCCAAAACAGTGGAAAGCCTGGTAAAAATTGCTTGGTTTGGACATGGAAACTATAGATACGTGTGTCAAGATCCTATCAGAATGGAAATTAAGATAATTTTTTTCCGAGAGCGTGTTTAATGCTCAGTAGGACAAAACTAGTAAAAAATACATGTAAAACTAGATAAGGTTGAATTAACTCATGAATAAACATATCAAATGAACTCGAACTTCCATCAAAATTGAAGATAGTATTTATTACACCATAAATTATAGAATTAATTCGAAAAATAAATCATAGGTAGACCAAGACATGGTATTCATAATCATTACATAACCATAGTCCAATAAGAGACACTATTCACTAGAGAAATGAATAATTTGGATATCTGGCTTGTTCAATCAGGTCGAAAAGTATTGGATATGATAAATAACATGTAATAAAAATCAATTATGAAAGATTCATTATTTCATCCTCTCAATGAAAGCAAGGGCACATATCCTAGCTTGACTAGGGACGCTTCTCCCAAGTTTGAGTAGCACAATGCTCTCAATTTGAATCTTAAATGATTAAAAGCCCCGATGATAATGTATTATCATTATTTTATGGAGACATTAAGTTTCATGATCGAATTTTATCATGATGTGTCCCACTTTCCTCAACCAATGCACCCTCATGAGTTGAATAGGAACTTTCCTTCTTGTCTCCCTTACTTTTTTTGCTTTACAACTACCATGATTTTCATCTTTTGGAAAGTGAGCCTCTTGTTTCCTACTTTTCTTACTGGAATTCTTTTCTTATTTTTAGAAAATATGGCCTCTAAGATTTCTTTATTTTCTTAGTGACCTTCCTTTCCTGCATTTATGGATATTTTTAATTTTATCCTACTTTCCTTTTTCTATTCCTTTTACTTTCTTTCCTCTTTTGTTCCCAACGCCTTAAAGTAGGGCTACTATGGTATTCTCAATTTAGAGCATTGGTACACAAATCTTCTACTTTCTTTGCAAGGTCATTGGATTTCATATAAGAGAGCATTTCTAGTATGTTCTCTGCGAGTTCATTGAGTTTCATATAAGAGAGCATTGCTAGAAAATTTACTACTTTCTCTACGAGGTCATTGTGTTTCATATAACATTCTCCGAGATGTCATTGAGTTTCATATAAGCAAATTTACTACATTCTTTACGAGGTTATTGAATTTTATATAAGAGTTCATTGAGTTTCTTTGGTCATTGAATTTCATATATGATGTTATTGAGTTTCATATAAAGAACATTGCTAGAAAATTTAGATTATTGAGTTTTATATAAAAAACATTGATGGCAGGTCATTGAGTTTCATAAAAGGAAGTATTATTGTGATTGTTGGAAGTTAGAATATTGTACGTGGTTAGATAAGAAAGTATTTTTTGATTCGTGGAAATGTAGAACATTATACCATTGCATTCAGGAATTTTATGTCTATTAAGGAGTATACTTGCATTTCAAATTATTTTTGGGTGAATTTTACGTCTATTAGGAAGTATGGATGATTTTATTTTAAGGAGCAAAGTTTATCTTTATGAAGAAGTATGGGAGTATGGATGATTTTATTTTAAAGAGAAAAGATGCTTTTATTATAAATACATTATATGTAAATTGAAATTCATATGAAGTAATATAACAAGTTGTTTTTCCTTTAAAATGAATAATGTAAATTTTTTTAATACTAAAAAACACTAAAACAATCTTAAAATCCTAAAAAAAACTGAATTAAGTTAGTCATATGATCATGATGTATTGAAACTCCTCTGTAATAATCAATTACTCCTCCTTATTAATCAATTAAACATGGAAATAATTCATATTATAAATACAACATATCTAAATATAAATATAAATGGTTTGGATATAGATTAAAAAATCTATAAATCCATGAAGCATAGTTTCTTATAAATAGAAAAAATGAAAACTAATCAGCAATGTTTATGATTACATCCGAGATTCTAAATATAAATGGTTTGGACATAAATATAAATGGTTTGGATATAAATTAAAAAATCTCTAAATCCATGATGCAAACTTGCTTATAAGTTGAAAAAATGAAAACTGGTCAGAATAATGCAGATGCAGACTCGCTTATAAGTTGAAAAAATGAAAACTGATCAGACTAATGCAATGTATATGGTTACATCCAAGATTGTTGGATCCAAATATCATTGCCAGACCATGGAAATGAGTGAATTTGAAAGTCCAGAATCTGAGAAGGTTAAGTTGGTATAATAATGTAACGTTCCAAGCGATGAACAACTTCTCTTTCGCCTTTGGTGAGGTCTGCATCAACAACTTCTCAAAGAGACATTTATGAACTGGTGCTTGTATAACCCAAATTCGGATTTCTTCTTCACCAATGTTATCGATCTTCTAAATACTTTCCTCATCTATTTGCAGCTTGTCCTGGAGATTCTTCAGATGTTGGTCTCTGTCTTGAAAATCTCGTACTTTAGTGGATGTTGAATTTTGTCATTTATTGTGTGGTGTGCACATTTTCTCATAGAATGCATTACACTTTTCCATATTTTTTTCAGTTGCTTTGCTCAATCTTGTTGTTTCTTTGCTACTGAAATTCAAAAGTGTCAATTCCATCTTTGATCCTCCTGTGGTATGTTGAGGCATGTTATTCGGAAAGGATAAATTAGCTCTGATCCAAGTCAGTTGGATTTTCACAAGTTCTGGAACTTCTGATAACCTTTTCCTAAACTCTGTTGAATCATTTGCTATCTACTTTATCCTATCCTCTATCTATCTAATCTTATAGATTTCTTCTACAATTTTAGTTGAACTTGATTTATTTTCCTTTGCAACAAACATGCTTGATTTATGAATGGAGTAACTGTTAGATTTTTAACATTAAGCTAGCATTATGTTATGATCTTTAACTGAGAGAATAACAAGCACAACAATCAAACACAAGAGAAAATGAACACAGTGTTTTTCCTCAGGGAAACCATAAATGGAGAAAACCACGCAACTTCCTCAGAGATAGAATCAACACCAAAAGTAAAAACCCCAAAATAGTAAGATGATCTCCCGACAATAGTAACCTCTTTCTTCCTTGCCCTAGTGTCTTCTTCTTCCTCAGCTATGCACTACAACTGAGTGTGAGTGAGTGTGTGATAAATAGACAGGCTAGCTCTCTATTTATACTAATTCTTGACTTGACTAAACCCAACTAGGGTGGACTTCACTAGGTGAGTCTAATAATCCTAGTGCCTCAGAACTGCAGGGACTTTAACCCTTAACCAATAGGAGGGTTACCCACAATGACTTGACATGACTTGTTTACATTATAGAACCTCCCGACTATCCCCTACACACCACAGCAAAATGGTGTTGCAGAGAGGAAGAACAGATCACTGAAGGAGATGGCAACATGCATGATGGAGGCCAAAACTTTGCCACCAAAGTATTGGGATGAACATCGGGGCATGACATGAGTCAAGTACATTACAAATACATCGCAGAATAAACACCGGGTTACAATACATAAGAAATCCAAGTGAATACATTACGAAGTTACAATTACATCAACACTCCCTCTTAACTAGGAAGGCATGAGTGTTGCTGTTTATATAAAATAATTTCTTATAGCTAGCTATTTTCTCGAATAATTCTATGTCCATTGAACTCCTACTTAATCCCTGTGTAATAAACCGGATTCAGAGAGTCTAAAACACTATGTTGAGGCTCCATCCACTTCACACTTAAATTGTTCTAAGGGGCAGTAGCAGAGGACCCATGGAAAAGAGCAAGGTGAACAGTATATTAATATAAATGATCCCATGCCAAGAAACGAATGCCAAAAGGAAAATAAGAGTAAAAAAACTCCTATGAAAGCACCATAAATCAAAGCAGGAGCTGAATCATAAGTACTGAATTGCCAAAAGATCCTCTCCGTCCGTGAGATGAAACTTGAAGTATACCACTCACACAAAAGGACACTATGGGATAGAGGATCTTGAATCAAAATTCAGTAAGAAAGGCATGTAAGCAAACTCATACCAAATAGGACAAAAGTTCGAAAGCACAAGAAAAGTGTGAAAATGGCATGGGAATGAGGAACAAACGAATATTTTTGTTTACCATATGCTCCAATCCTGTGGTGTCCAAAGCTTTTAGCAACCTGAAGACAAAGGTAATAATGAAATTCATCCTCCGACCCCGGCATAGTTATCTGGACTTGGCGTTTTTGGCTTTCACTCTCCCTAATTGGACTGTCATCAATGATTAAGGGTACACACTTCGGTCATTTGAGAAATCCATATTGCTAGAAGAATTCAATACGAT
>LPNX011106510.1:30038-45959 GCA_001517045.1 Pseudotsuga menziesii | reverse complement strand
TACTTAGAGAAATTTATAGTTTTTAGGGGCTTGTAGGATGTTTATATGAATTAAAGGTTCTAAAAATATCATAAGTTTTTATTTTAAGCCATTTAACCAAAGTTAACCCTTTGCTGTGAGTTTTATTTTGAAATTTATTGAAAAAAGTATTCTAGTAGCGCAAGCCCAAAAAAGTTAAACACGCACGCTATAAGAAAATCGTGCTATCTGAAAATCATGATTTTTGGCTCAAAGTTTTCGAAATTCGTGCATGGGAGAGGTCATTCACACTTGTTAATGAGTTTGATACGTGTTTTCGGCCAAAGTGATCATTGTGATAAGTGTTAACAGTTTAGGTAAGGAGTCATTAGGGTAAGTTGCGGTGGTCTAGAAATTATGAGATGCAGAGTAGTGGAACATTAATAATTATCCATGATGGGGAAAATTCGCCTTTAGTTACGCATCTCCTGAAGCGCATGAAGAGCATAGAAGTTGTGGCAGAGTTTTGGCAATTTGTAATCAAGGTTTGAAGAAGGTCAGTAATTTAGGGCTTTGAAGGGCGACTGTTTGACACTGTCGTGGCGGTCAGAGAAGGATTTGAGAATGAAATTGGACACCTAGAAGACAGGAAAACGTATTTCTAGCAGCTGAATCCACTATTCTAGCAGGTATGAGGCGAATTACTAGCATATTCCATGTATTCGGGTTCACATTAATAGAAGATTAATTATGGAGTTAAACTAAGAATGCTAGTATATAAACCCAATTGTTGCTCAATGTCGATTTTTCTCTGTCAATAGAGTTAAGATTCTTATCAGTTTGAGTGATAAAATCTAGTTCAGGGGTTTAGTTTCTCAACATATCATTGTCTTTTGAAATTTCCAAGATTTGAATAGAGTTAAAGTCCTTGACTAAAGGGAGCAATTTTAAAGTTCAATTATCTAAAATGAATAGGAGTGGGAAAACAAACAGAGCTGAACCCTCAGATATGTATTAGGTTCAATCTTTCCCAGACTGTGCAAGCTTGTTTTTAGAAGTAGGATGGTTAAGCTTTTTGAGAAGATTGATGGGTATCACACAGAGGTCTCATATAAGTTTGCTCAGTGTTTGGATAAAGATATTATTACTTTTGACACCTTAAAAATTGACTTGACCAAAGAATTAATAGCAGAGGTTACATGGATCCCAGATGAAGGCGAATATTGGTTCAAAAAAGTACCTTACACCTTTGATGCATAGAATTAATTGCTTCCAGATGTGGTTGCAGACTGGGGTAAAGGAGTACACATCCAAAAATTCAAACCAGAGTGGAGAGAACCATTAAAAGTTCTACAAAGTTATATAACTTGTGAAGGAAGATTTGCATCTATTTTTAAGTATCATTTCAGGTTTTTGCAGCATCTTAACCATGAAGCAAAGATAAACCTTCCTTTCTTTTTCCTTAAAATTATACAAAAGATGTCTAGCAGGGTAAAGGAGCATCAAGACCATACTAAGCAGTCTATATTTCATCATGGTCTATTAAAGCTAATCATAAGTACTGTGCTTCGAAAGAAGGAAAAAACATGGGATTATTTTCTATTTTGGTCTGGATTTCAATCAGAGAAGGAAGACCAAGCTCAGAAAAGACAGTTGAATAAAGGTCATAATTTGGTCAAGAAACTGAAAAAGAGAGTCATAGTCGAGATTGAAGAGGATAATGTACCAAAAAAACCTATGACTCAAAGAGATGAAAATGTTGAAGATGAACAACAGACTAATATTGAGGAAAATGAAATATCAAAGGCAGGAATGAAGGATTTGGAACCTGTAGAAGATAGTCTTCATGTAGAAGTAAACTAGGAAGTAAATGAAAATGTGAAAGAATAGGAACAAGTTCCTATGAGAGTACAGCCAGAAGATGAGGAAAATTTATTGTTTGATGAAGCTAGGGTTGACACTGAACAAGATGTACAGAAACAATCTGAAGAAGGGTTGCAGAGCCATCATCCCAATGCAGTTCTGAAGTCAATGAATATTCAAGAGTCTTTGTGGCTATGACAGAGCAGCTGGAAGAAGATGAAGAGATTTTTAAGCAATTGCAAATCCCTTGGATGCCAGAAGAAATGCATCCAATATCAGAAGGGAAGTGCATTGATTCTGAGAATGAGAATTTACAGAGGAGTATTAAACAGTACAAATATCAGATCGAGTACCTGCATGAAACAAATGAAGGATTAGTGACTGCTAACAGAAGATTGAGAGAAGATGTAGAGGAGGTAAATAGCCACTATCAAGAATTAATTGCAGTTTCTAAGGAGGCTTTGAAAAAGAAAAGACAGACAAAAAGTTTGTATGCAGAACAGAAGCAAACCATTCAAGACCTAACACAACAAAATCAGGAGCTCTCAAAAAGAGTTGAAGACCTGGAAGCTGATCATCAGAAAGCAAGAAAGAAGAGTTAAGCTTTAGAAGGGATAGCTCTTTTGGCAAAGGCTACTAAGGACTTCTAAAGTGCCTTAACAATAGTGGTTATTAGTTAGTTTTTGAAAAAGTTAGTTAAATTTGTATGACTATATTCTAATTGAGTAATTCGGTAGTATGACCTAAAAGTAGTTTTTTCCGTTATGTAACTGTCTTTGAGAAACCAAGATAAAAGTAAGGCTGGAAGAAGACTGAGGGTTTTAATTTTTGGACAAGGGGAGGCTATCAAGCTACTGTTTTATGGAGCTAAGTGTCAAAAACTCTTATGTATTTTGAATGACTGATTATGAAATATATGCAAACTATAAGCCTTGTTTAGCCTATCTGTTGGTTTCATTTCTGACTGGTTTAATCACTCAGTTGATATATTCATTTCTTGTTTGAGTTTATTATTCATGAAATGCTTGTTAACTGTGGATGAAGTTCAATGATGTGATTATTGTTTCTGGTTTATGTTTTATATATTATGCATCAGTCTTTCAGTGTTGCATGATTTAGTGTTTGCTTTAGACTTGTGAAGTTTTTACCCTCTTGTTTACAAATTGCACAACCAAAACCCTAAAAAACCTATCTTACTTAATTTTGTTTTATGAGATTGGGTTGGCTTGTTCTTTTGTAGTCTGCGAACAATTTCTAGCACTAACATCTTTGGCGCCGTTGCCGAGGACGAAGCTGAGAGCCTACTTTCCCTGGGTTACTCATCATTTAACTGGTTTTGAGAGGTGGACTTAAACCAGCAAATTATAGAAGACTACATTTCACCAAATATTTCACAGTGGCTACTAAAGGAGTTGGAACAAGAAGTAGACCGAGTTCACCTTTACAACTGGGCGTCTCAGACTCAGAGAAGATTCTAAAAACAGCTAGGAAAATCAAAAGGTCTCAGTCATATCCAGCCTTATATGACCCTAATCAACTAGACTTATTATCACCTTTTTCTGTTTTAAAGGAAGAGGGACAAGATTCATCCTGGTTGAAACCTACAATCCTTGTTAGTAATTTTCAGATTTTTACTGATCCTAAATCTTTCAAGAAAGCAAAGACCTTATCTCCTAGAAAAATCCCTTTATTTCACCTCAAAGTTGGTAAGACTCCTTTTTAGCCAAGTCCTAGTCAAGTTTTTCCTTCATCTAAACTAGTCAACTTAAAGATGGAAACCCAAAATCAACCATTAGACATGATGGATCGAATGGTGGCAGCTAGGTATGCACCTCTAGTTTTACCTCAACCCTTAAATGCTCTCCCTAGTGGAGATTACCAAAAATACTTACCTAGGTTTAATGGACAAGGTGATACCACAGCTGAGGAGCATTGGGATGCATTTCTCAGCTATGTAGATAATCAGAATATCGAGGCAAAAGATGTGTGGATGAGGATGTTTGTACAGAGTCTAGATGGAGAGGTTAGAAGATGGTTCAAAGAGTTACCAGCAAAATCTATTACTATAATAGAAGAGCTTCAGGATCTTTTCACGAGACAATGGGGTGATACTAAGGATCACACATATTACATTACATAGTTTGGAGCTCTAAGAAGGAAGAAAGATGAAACTATAGTTGATTTCTCTAAGAGGTTCAATAAAATGTATGGCAGAATCCCTGCATAGATTAAACCTTCTGAAACTTCTGCAAAACTCACTTATGCTAATGCTTTTGATCATGATTTTTCCCTACTCTTGAGAGAAAGAAGACCTGTTACTTTACTTAACATGCAAGAGTCAGCATTAGAGGTGGAGTCTAATATTCTTGCTTCTAATAGACTTAAGGGAAACTCAGCTCAACAAGTTTATGACAGAAAGGGTAAGAAAGAGGCAGCTCCAGTGGTTTCAACATCCCACTTTGCAGGAGGTAAAATTGATGAGATGGCAAAACTAGTGAAAATCCTAACAGCAAAACTAAACAAATTGGAATTAGAGAAAAATTCAAATAAACTTGTTCAAGAGGGAGACAGAAACCCTAATAATCCAAATCAATTCAGAAGACGGTTTGCACCTCATTTCATTCCCAGAGAGAGAAGAAATAACGATATACAATGAGAAAGGAGAGAACCTAAGGATCAAAAGGTGCCACCCCCACTTCAGAATAATGTTACTAATGAAGGAGAAATAGAAAAAGAAGAGTTTTTAGGATCCAGATCAAGATATGAATTATTTTGGAGAACAGTTGACTGAAGGTTTTGTGACCGAGGAGGATTTTTTTAACTCGGAATATTATGATGCAAAGGTTTTTGAAACATAAAATGATTTAAATCTTGAAGTAACTACTAATATATATATATCATACTGATCCAAAGAAAACCCTAAATTTAAGATCAGGGCCAAAATAGGTGGTTCAAAATCCTAAAAATAAGGTAATTTTGCCTCCTATACAGCAGTCTGATCCAGTATTAGAAAAGAAACAAAATCAGGATAAACAAAATAAGGTTATTGAAGTTGAAGAAGTGAATAAAAGTATGCAGAATTTTAATCTTGAAAATGAATTGTACAAAATAAAAATCCCCATGCCTTTCACTAAGTTGATAAAGAATCCTTCTTACAAAAATTTAGTTTTGAAAATGATTGGTTCAGCAAATAGTCAAGTACCCTCTGACACAGTAAATTTACAGGAGGCAAATCCTAAAATTTTTATTGGATCAGCTTGGGCAGAAAAAACTGAAAATGATGCAAGTGCATCTCCTCCTTTTTACATCACATTAACCATTCATGAGCAAATGATACATAATTGTCTTTTGGATTCAGGAGCATCTCATAATCTAATGCCAAAAGCAGTCATGGAAGCTTTAGGGTTGAGAATAACAAAACCTTATCATGACTTGTATGCTTTCAATTCTCGAGCTATAAAATTTTTAGGAGTGATAAAGGATATGGCAGTTAGTTTATCTCAGCTACCAATGAAAAGTGTGATTATGGATGTAGTAGTGACGGATGTCACACCTAAGTTTGGAATGCTCCTCTCTAGATATTGGGCCAAGAAGGTAGGTGGAACTCTATAGATGGACTTAACATATGCAACCATTCCTTTCTTTAAAGGTGAAAACAGAAGGTTGTATAGAGAGTTACAATTTGCTTATATTGTGACTGATGACAAAAATCCTACAAATCATCCATTGTATGTTGTTGAAAAGGATTTGGATACTTGTATGTTGCACTTTAGTGATGATAATGATGCTGCTGGTATATTACAGGTTGGAAAAAAAAATAAGTCAAATGCACTAGGGAACATGAGGATGAACTTTGGAAAATGTATTTTGATGGATCATCATCTAAAGAAGGTGTCGGAGCAGAAGTTGTTCTGATATCTCCTGGTGGTGAAGCGGTAATATTAATGTATAAGTTGGAATTTATTACCACTAATAATACAACAGAGTATGAGGCTCTGTTGTTAGGTTTGAGAGTTGAAAAATATTTAGGTCTTCAGCAAATCTCTTTGTATGGCGACTCTGAGTTGGTTGTTCAACAAGTAAGGAATAACTATCAAGTAAAGAAAGATTTGCTGAAAGTGTACAATAATGAAGTATGGGATATGATAGACAATTTATTTGTGGCTTTTAATATCACTTATATTCCTAGGGATCATAACCAAACTACTAATTCTCTTGCCCTAGCAGCCACACATTTTAGGATTCCTAAAACAACACAGCTGAAGTATCTTATTGAAGTTAGGTATAGACCTTCTGTGCCTGATAATATAAAGCAATGGAGAGTTTTTGAAGATGATTTCGAGATAAAAAAAGGTTTTTAGAGCTGACAGGTGAGTTTTCCAATTCCCTAATTGACCAAGAGCAGGATGATGAAATTGAACATTTAGAGGGTGTTGTAGAAAATGAGATTGTAGGTCACAAGATCATTGAGCTGAAAAGTAATTTCATTCCTAAGGGACTGGTGTTCTTGGAGAGGATTTTTTCGAAGGATGATACCCCTTTAAAACCAGCTATGCAGTCTTCAGAAGAAAATGTAATGGATTGTAATATTGGTACCAAGGATCATCCTAGAATAGTGAAAGTCTCGAAGGCACTCACAACAAAGCAAAGAAACAGGTACATCAAGTTATTAAAAGAGTATGTTGATGTTTTTGCTTGGTCATACGAGGATTTGAAGACATATGATACTAGTATTATACAGCATAAAGTGCCTTTGAAAGCAAATGTTAAAGCTTTCAGGAAGAAATTAAGGAGAATAAATCCTGCTTTGTTTCCCATTATAGAAAAGGAGGTAAAAAAATGGTTAGATGCTAAGATTATTGTCCCCCTTCGATATTCTTCATGGGTAGCAAATCTAGTACCTGTCCGAAAAAAGAATGGTGAAATCAGATTGTGTGTCAATTTTCAAAATTTGAATAGGTCTTCATTGAAAGATAATTATCCTTTGCCAAAGATTGAACAAATATTGCAGCACAAAGAATTTCAATGGTAGATGGTTTTTCAGGGTATAACCAAATTGCAATGCACCCTGATGATAGATAAAAGACAACTTTTACTACTCCTTGGGGTACTTTCATGTATGACAAAATGCCTATTGGATTAATGAATGTTGGAGCTACCTTTCAAAGAGCTATGGACATAGCCTTTGTGGGAGAGAGGGATACGTTTGTAGTGATCTATTTAGATGATATTACAGTCTTCTCACAATGTGATGATGAGCACTTAAAACACTTAAAACAAACTTTCCTGAAAGGCAGAAAATATGGTTTGTCTCTCAATCCCAAAAAGTCACATTTTGTCGTACAAGAAGGTAAGTTGTTGGGTCATTTAGTTTCAGCTGATGGCATAAGGATAGATCTAGAAAGGGTAAAAGCTATTCTGAAAATTAGTTTACCAAGGAGCAAGAAGGATGTGCAATCTTTTATTGGAAAAATAAATTTTCTCCTTTGGTTCATACCAAATTTTGTTGAAACCATTAAACAGATTACAGCCATGTTGAAGAAAGATCAGGAAGTTAAGTGGACTGCAGAAGCTAAAAATTCATTTGAAAAGATTAAGATAGCTCTTACGGAAGCACCAGTACTAGTAAGTCCTAATTTTACAAAGGATTTTTCAACTTTTTCTTTTGCATCAGAGGATACTTTAGCTGTTGTTTTATTACAGAAGAATAATGATGGACTTGAACAGCCAATTGCATTTTTCAGCAAGACCTTAAGAGATTCAGAGTTGAAGTACAACACTTTGGAGAAGTAAGCTTATTCATTGGTAAAGGCATTAAAAATTTTTAGAATTTATGTTCTACATTCCAAAGTCATTGCTTATGTTCCTAATGTTGCCATTAAGGATGTTTTGACTCAACCTGATAGTGAAGAAAAAAGGAGGAAATGGATTGCAAAGATAATGGAATATGATTTGGACATTAAGCCTACCAAGCTAGTGAAGGGACAGGGTTTGGCTAAATTGTTAGCTTATTCAAATTGTCAAGTTTTAGGTCTTCATCTCATGGCAAAACAGCCAGCACAAGAAGAATTGCAAGCAGAGCAGGAGAAGGAAAGAATTATGGACCACTATGCAGAATCCACATGGTATGCAGATATTGTACATTTTCTTTTGTATTTACAATGTCCAGAACATCTAGACAAGAAAGCTACTAGGTCATTGAAGTTGAAAACTACAAAATATTGTTTGATAGAGTAGCATCTATTTTAGAAAGATCCAGGGGGCATTTTACTTATATGTTTGGATAAGCCAGAAATTGAAGAAGTAATTTCTGAATCACATGAAGGTGCTTGTGGGGGACATAAGTATTGGAAGGCAACAACTTATAAAATTTTGAGAGTCGGATACTATTGGCCTTGTTTATTCTTCAATGTATATCAGTAGGTAAGAGCATGTATCCCATGTCAAAAATTTGTTGGCAAGTAAAAGTTGGTATCTTTACCATTAAAGTCTATTGCAGTGAATGCCCCTTTTCAATAGTGGGGTTTGGACTTCATAGGAGAGATAAATCCTTCTTCATCTGGGCAGCATAAATGAATTTTGACAGCTACATATTTCTTCACTAAGTGGGTAGAAGCTATCCCTACAAGAAATGCAACAGACAAGGTAATCATAGATTTTATTCAAGAACTTAGTAGATTTGGATGTCCCAAGAAGTTATTGACTAATAATGCTCAAGCTTTTAAATCCAAAGCTATGGTGGCATTTTGTGAAAAGAATGGGATTGTTTTGAAACACTCAACACCTTATTATCCTCAGGGAAATGGGTTAGTTGAGTAAACTAATAAGAGTATTATTCAGAGTATCAAGAAGTTATTGAAGCAGAATAAACGATCATGGGACTAAATGTTAAAATATGCATTGTGGGCAGACAGAAAAACAATTAAAAAGGCAATTGGAACTTCTCCTTTTCAATTGGTATATGGTACTAATGTAGTGTTTCCTGTTCAACTTGGTATTCCAGCGATGAAATTTTTTCAAGATAGTCAAGATGAACCCAGTGATATTCAAAGAAGAATTTATGCACTGATAGAATTACAGCAGAAATGTGAAATAGCAGAGGAAAAAGCTCAGTTGTACATGACAAAGATCAAACAATGGTTTGATAGAAAGATCAAGGAGAACACCTTTTCAAATGGAGATATGGTTTTTGAGATGGGATGCTAGAAAGGAGCAGAAGGGAAAGCATGAAAATTTTGATAATCTATGGTTTGGTCCTTTCATAGTATCAAAGATTCTGGAGAATAATACTTTTTTGTTACAGACTTTGGATGGTGAGGAATTGTCTAATCCAGTTAATGCGTGTTTCCTCAAACATTTTTATAGTTTTCGAGGTAGAGTTTGGATTTTCATTGTATATACCGGTGTGAAGAGTTGAATAAAGACTCCATGACCCCATGGAATTTTTGCGGAGAAGCAAGCAGTTGCAGTTGCAGCACAAAAGGCACTGATCTACAGGTTCTTGAAGCCTCACAGGGAGGACTTCATCCCACAGCAGGAGCCAAATGTTATAGCCTGTTTTTGCTTCTCATTTTAAAGCCTTTGCTTGTTCTTTAAAACATGGTTTTGTTCATTTTTAAGTTTGGATTCTAGGTTCTTTTAAATCTTTTATTTTATTTTTATGTTTGTATTTATAAGTTGACTTCATCGGTTTCCAATTTTGGTTTTAGTTCGCAAAATTTATAGTTTTTAGGGGCTTGTAGGATGTTTATATGAATTAAAGGTTCTAAAAATATCATAAGGTTTTATTTTAAGACATTTAACCAAAGTTAACCCTTTGTTGTGAGTTTTATTTTGAAAATTATTGAAACAGGTATTCTGGTAGCGCAAGCCCAAAAAAGTTAAATACACGCACTACAAGAAAATCACACTATCTGAAAATCATGATTTTTGGCTCAAATTTTTCGAAATTCACGCATAGGAGAGGTCATTCACTCTTGTTAATGAGTTTGATATGTGTTTTCAGCCAGAGTGATCATTGTGACAAGTGTTAACAGTTCAGGAAAGGAATCATTAGGGTAAGTTGTGGTGTCTAGAAGTTATGAGATGTAGAGTAGTGGAACATTAATAATTATCCATGATGAGGAAAATTCACCTTTACTTACGCATCTCCTAAAGTTCATGAAGAGCATAGAAGTCATGGCAGAGTTTTGGTAGTTTGTAATCAAGGTTTGAAGAAGGTAGGTAATTTAGGGCTTTGAAGGGTGACTGTTTGACACTGTCGTAGTGCTCAGAGAAGGATTTGAGAATGAAATTGGACACCTAGTAGACAAGAAAATATATCTCTAGCAGCTGAAGCCACTATTCTGGCAGGTATGAGGCGGATTACTAGCATATTCCATGTATTCGGGTTCACATTGACAGCAGATTAATTATGGAGTTAAACTAAGAATGCTAGTATATAAACCCAATTGTTGCTCAATGTCGATTTTTCTCTGTCAATAGAGTTAATATTCTTATCAGTTTGAGTGATAAAATCCAGTTCAGGGGCTTAGTTTCTCAACATATCATTGTCTGTTAAAATTGCCAAGATTTGAATAGAGTTAAAGTCCTTGACTAAAGGGAGCAATTTTAAAGTTTAGTTATCTAAAATGAAGAGGAGTGGGAAAACAAACAAATCTAAACCCTCAGATATGTCTTGGGTTCAAGCTTTCCCAGACTGTGCATGATTGGTTTTAGAAGCAGGATGGTTAAGCTTTTTTGAGAAGATTGATGGGTATCACACAGAGGTCTCATATAAGTTTGCTCAGCGTTTGGATAAATATATTGTTACTTTTGACACCTTAAATATTGAGTTGACCAGAGAACTAATAGCAGAGGTTATAAGGATCCCAGATGAAGGCAAATATTGGTTCAAAAAAGTACCTTTCACCTTTGATGCACAGAATTACTTGCTTCCAGATTTGGTTGCAAACTGGGGTAAAGGAGTACACATCCAAAAATTCAAACCAGAGTGGAGAGAACCAATAAAAATTCTACAAAGTTATATAACTTGTGAAGGAAGATTTGCATCTGTTTTTAAGTATCATTTCAGGTTTTTGCAGCATCTTAACCATGAAGCAAAGATGAACCTTTCTTTCTTTTTCCTTAAAAGTCTACAAAAGATGTCTAGCAGGGTAAAGGAGCATCAAGACCATACTAAACAATCTATATTTCATCATGGTCTAATAAAGCTAAACATAAGTACTATGCTTCGAAAGAAGGAAAAAACATGGGATTATTTTCTATTTTGGTTTGGATTTCAATCAGAGAAGGAAGACCAAGCTCAGAAAGAACAGTTGAATAAAGGTCATAATTTGGTCAAGAAACTAAAAAAGAGAGTCATAGTCGAGATTGAAGAGGATAACGTGCCAAAAAAATCTATGACTCAAAGAGATGAAAATGTTGAACATGAATAGCAGACTAATATTGAGGAAAATGAAATATCAAAGGAGGGAATGAAGGATTTGGAACCTATAGAAGATAGTCTTCATGTAGAAGTAAACCAGGAAGTAAATGAAAATGTGAAAGAACAGGAACAAGTTCCTATAAGAGTACAGTCAGACGATGATGAAAATTTATTATTTAATGAAGGTAGGGTTGACACTGAACAGGATGTACAGATACAGCCTGAAGAAGGGTTGCAAAGCCATCATACCAATGCAGTGTTGAAGTTAATGAATATTCAGGAGTTTTGTGGCTATGATAGAGCAGCTGGAAGAAGATGAAGAGATTTTTAAGAAATTAAAAATCCCTTGGATGCCAGAAGAAATGCATCCAGTATCAGAAGGGAAGTGCATTGATTCTGAGAATGAGAATTTGTAGAGGAGTATTAAATAGTACAAATATCATATTGAGTACCTGCATGAAACAAATGAGGGATTAGTGACTGCTAACAGAATATTGAGAGAAGATTTAGAGGAGGTAAATAGCCACTATCAGGAATTAATTGTAGTTTCTAAGGAGGCTTTGAAAAGGAAAAGACAGACACAAAGTTTGTATGCAGAACTGAAGCAAACCATTCAAGACCTAACACAGCAAAATAAAGAGCTTTAAAAAAGAGTTGAAGACCTGGAAGCTGATCATTAGAAAGCAAGAAAGAAGAGTCAAGCTTTAGAAGGAATATCTCTTTTGGTAGAGGCTGCTAAGGACTTGTAAAGTGCTTTAAGAATAGTGGTTATTAGTTAGTTTTTGAAAAAGTTAGTTAAATTTGTATGACTATATTCTAATTGAGTAATTCAGTAGTATGACCTAAAAGTAGTTTTTTCGGTTATGTAATTGTCTTTGAGAAACCAAGATAAAAGTAAGGGTGGAAAAAGACTGAGGGTTCGAATTTTTGTACAAGAGCAGGCTATCAAGATACTATTTTATGGAGCTAAGTGTCAAAAACTCTTATGTATTTTGAATGACTGATTATGAAATATGTGCAAACTATAAGCCCTATTTAGCCTATCTGTTGGTTTCATTTCTGATTGGTTTAATCACTCCGTTGATATATTCATTTCTTGTTTAGCATATCTGTTGGATGAAATTCAATGCTGTGATTATTTTTTCTGGTTTATGTTTTATATATTATGCATCTCAGTCTTTCATTCTTGCATGATTTAGTGTTTTCCTTAGCCTTGTGATGTTTTTACCCTCTTGTTTACAAACTGCACAACCAAAACCCTAAAAAACCTATTTTACTTAATTTTGTTTTATGAGATTGTGTTGGCTTGTTCTTTTGTAGTCTGAGAACAATTTCTAGCACTAACACATTCTAATAATGTCATCTTGACTTCTATTATGTGCATGGTAATCCATAAATTTCGTTATGTTTTTGCACTTGAACATTCGTTGCAAATGTGGAATAATAGGAATATAATGAAGAACCTTGTGAGGAACCTTTTTTGTTACTTGATCTGGTCGATATCTACTGATATGACATTCTGGACATTTTGTTTCAAATTCATGTTGCTTATAATATATGATATGGTCATCAGGGCATGCATCAATTGCTTCATACTGCATTCCAATTTATTTCATGATGACAAATAATTCTCGATATGTGCAAGGTAAAAATTTTGGCGATGGTAACAAAAATTCAGCTATCAAGCTACAACCAATTAAAGTAAAAAACTAGTTAATATAATATATATTTAATATTATTGAAACATGTTTCATCCGTATTAGTTTTACTTATAAATTAACAATGAAATTATAAGAGGATCAAAGATAACCTTTATCATGATCATATGTATGTGATGGAATATATTACATACTTTAACATCTGTGTGACTGATCTGTTTGAAAAACCAGTCATAACCTTTAAGTTCAATATCAACAATATAGGAGAGAGAATATGTGTGTTGGAGCCTTCATAAAGGGTTTGTATGCCTTATCAAGAAGAGATAAATCATGAACATCATCAAAGTCATCATTTTTATGATCATCATCATCATCCATTCTATCATTCAATGTATCATGGATCAATGTATTTGTACCATCATCTTCAACTATGTCCTCAGTATGATCATCTTCTTCAATATGACCATTAACTTATTCTTCATTATTCATAGCTCCATGGTCCATCAATGCATGTTCTAAAAGCACATCCTCTGGGCGATATGTCATAGGATGTCTTTCCTTTATAATTATATGAAACCATCAATATATATTAGTTAATATAAGAAATATTAAAATGATACATACATTTACAAAACCAATCAATATAAAGAGATATATAATGAAAAACTTACCAAATGGACGATATTCATGTCCCCCCTCGGCATGTTCATATTCCCTACAATGTCTTTTGGCTATTGCAATATTTATTCTTCTCCTTTTAAATCCCCTGCATTGACTACATGGACAATAGAATTTCCCATCACCATCTCTTTTCAATCCATCCCACAATCTAGCAAGCAATTCACAATTTTCTGGAATATTGTTATGTTCTGACATTTTCTGATACCAAGCTTAACTGGTGATTATCGATCTTAAAATTCAAGGTCCACACTTCACTATTTTTAATCACAGTAACAGTTGAAATAATTGTTGATTTTGTATGTAAAACGGTCAATGCACAGATTATAACTTCCGTAAACTGTTGCTTGTATAGGAAACATGTTGGAATATTCCTATTATATAGTTTCTAAAAATAAATTGTCGTCCGATATCCGACAAAATTAAGATTTTGGCCGTTGTAATTCTGTCTTTGGTAATCCAATGACTATCATCATCCGACAAAAGACATTGGATAACATACAATCATCGAATACCCTACACAAACTAGAGAAAAATTAAAACAAAACAAAATTTGTAATTACCTAGGTGAAATCCGACAACATGGTCAATTTCGTTGTGTTGGATAGTGGGAATCAAGAACTTACCAGTTACCATTTTCCAACATAATATAATGAATTCATAAAAATTGGAATTATATCACGAGCATAATCTTCCAAAAGAAGTAATGAATATCAAAACAAGTACTCTTACTTGAACATGATCACCAAAATAAGGAAGGGTAATGAAAACTACTACATCCACATTTGCTCCGTCCATATTTGCATGATTATATGTCAATTTAAAGTTCAAGTAACACGTGGAAATATCTCCTAATGGATCCTAAATGTATAGTGGATTGAGCACAACATAGTCCCTTGGTTCTTGGAGAAGCTCATATAGGTTATGGATTTCTACATATAACATAATCCTCCACCGCCTAGTCCCGCCAAATTAAATACAGTCTATTTAATATACAAATATTTAGAACTTGTATAGATTCAGGGATTGATCATGTCAAATCCCATCTGGCAATATAATTAAAGACAAAATCCTTATAAGTTCAGAATTTTGATTGCCCCATACCACTTCACAGCATTGTGAAGGAGAACAAAATTATGAAAATAATTTTTAGTGTTACAATTCTATGATACAAAACAAAAAAAATCCAAAATTTTATTTGTACAAAAAGTCAAAACTCTTATATATTCATAGTTTCAATTGTGTATATTCCTATCTAATAGAAAAAATAACAAATTCTTCAAATTCGAAATCCTAATAGATCTAGAATTTTCCTTGTGCCAGGTCCCGTTCCACAACATTATTTAAAAGAAATGAACAAGTTAATTTCTGTCTTGAATAGGAATAATTGAACTCCACAGATGTCTACAACATATGAATACTCTGGATACACAAATACAACATCCAGAAAAGGCTTTCTCCAAACTACTAAGGAGGTATTTTGGAAAAAGCTAAAAAATTAGATTTTCCATAGCCCATTTTACTTAATTCAACTTTGATGATAGCACTGATCGAACTATGGAGCACCATTTCATTATTAAATTGCATATTTGATAAATGAAAGAAGTGGTCAGTGTGTAACAATATTCATACGCTTGCTTCAAATAAAAAATGGAATAGCTCAGCCTATGTATGATGCAGTGAGAACTCTTCTAACATAGATGGATCTATCTTTAATGAAGTTAGTTGGATGTGGATCTCACTCTTCATTATTTATATTACATATTTGAAAAATGAAGGAAGACGTCAATGTGTAACAAAATTCATATGTTTTCTTCAATTCAAAGATGGAATAACTCAGTCTATGTGTGATGCAGAGAGAACTCTTCTAACATAGATGGATCTATCTTTAATGAAGTTAGTTGAATTTGGCTCTGATGGGAATCTACCATGAGGGGTATTCATGAAGGTTTATCTTATAAGATAGATAGCGATGCTCCTCATTTATTATATATACATTGCATAGCTCATAGAGAACCATTGGTAGCAGATGATGCTTCATCTCATTTTTTGGAATTGAAGTATATTGATAAATTTGCAAACAAAGTTTATTCATGGCTAGGAAAATATGCTAAAATACATGGTGAACTGAAAGAGATAATGGATTCATTTTGAATCAATAAGTTAGAGGTTTTACATATTCATAAAATAAGGTGTCTCTATGTAGGGAACACCATGGAAAGACTCATCAAATTCATGCTCGTTCTGTTAAAATATTGGGAGTTAGGGAATAAAAATATGTATGAGTTGGCAACAATATTTCAAGTACAATTTTATCTATTTGCTTGTAGAAGCGCA
>LPNX011106510.1:4012-27079 GCA_001517045.1 Pseudotsuga menziesii | reverse complement strand
GCAGCAAATGATGCTTCATCTCGTTTTTTAGAATTGTAGTATATTGATAAATTTGAAAACAAAGTTTATTCATGGCTTGGAAAATCTACTAAAATACATGGTGAAATGAAAAAGCTAATGTATTCATTTCAAATCAATAAGTTAGAGGTTTTACAAATACATAAAATTAGGAGGCTCTATGGAGGGAAGACCATGGAAAGACTTGTCAAATTCTTGCTTGTCTTGTTAAAATATTGGGAGTTAGGGAATAAAAATATCTATGAGTTGGAAACAATATTTCAAGTACAATTGCATCCATTTGCTTGCAGAAGCTCATTGAGTTAAATAAGTTGAATCACAATTTCTAATAGGATCATGTTGATATTACCTCTATTGGCACTATTTTAGATGTTGATATTAGAATGTTTTGTAAACAGTTTTTTAAAGCATATTTGGGGTAGGTGCAATGCACATATCCTCTTTTTGAATTAGAGCACACGAAGGAGCTCTTCAATTTGTAGATAGTACATGTATAGTACATTTGAATCCATTGAGATTTAAGAGTTTGTCAAAGATACAAATATCGGGGATAGTAGATGATTTCGTTATTTTAGGAAAAAAAATTGTGATGAAGGTGATTGAATCTTTAGATAGGAGGTTCAAATATATACATGTATTAAATGTTGCTAAGCTTTTTAGTCCTTGACATTATTATGAAGAAATGGACGATAGAGACTCAAACGGAAAAAAAAAATGGTTGAAATATTTATGTGAAAAATTTAGTGTTGGGGACTCGCATATTGTGGATATTGATAAATGTTTTAGTGAAATGGATGAATTTATGTGTACTATTTATAAATCATTCCCTAAAAAGCATATATTTTGAGCATGGGATTTATGTGGAAATTAATCTGAATGGTTTGAAGGCTTTCCCTATTTGATGTGATTATAGCAAGTTATCCTTATTACTCTAGCAAGTGCAATAGTGTGTGAAAGGGGATTCCCAATCGAAGAAGCTTCTTAAAATTAAGCAAGACAGAAAACAATGATAGATCAAGACTTTCATTGGAGACATTGGATGTGTTAACGTTTCTCTCTCTTAGTGCACCTCATGTTCTAAATGAAGTAGATTGGAATGTTATTTCTGATGTATAGAAATAAATGTAAACTAGAAAGTCTATTCCATTGGGAAATTAGATTGATGTTTTCATTTTTGAATATAAGTTGAATTTGTCATTTAAAACCTATGCTCAAGTTATTTCCATGCTCGAATATTTTGCCTCTTTTGTTGTTTTGAAGCCTGGGCAATTTGTTGTAGAGATCGTTGTGATTGGAGATTTATCTTGGAGTTTTTTGTTGGGGCATGCCAGGACCCAAAGCGGTGTTATAGTGTTGGGTTTGTCTTATTCATCTCTGGTGGACATTTTTATATGGAAAATATTGTTTGGGGGGGTGACTCCAATAACTTGGTTGATTTATTGCATTAGTTCACCTCTTGAAATTCATGTCAAATATTAATATCACTATTATGTATATCTTTGGTGATTCAGAATTAATCATACATTGGGTGAACAGGGTGAATCAGATTTATAGTAGTGGAGTTCGACAGTTAGAGTCCCTTCTAATCAATGGCAATTTTTAGTAGATTACAAATACTTGTATTTTTCGTGAATTAAACACACAACCTTATGCCCTCTGTGAGGAAGCTCCGGAACATAAAATTGGTATATTACGAATTGAAGAATTCCTAGAGGGGCAACGGGTTTCTTTTAGATCCAATTTACTATTTTGATGTAGTTGCAGAATTTGCATCCTTTTTAGTTTAAATCTATGTTAAAGGATGAGTTTTTTTGTATGTCTTTGTTTTTTGGACTATTGTTTTAAGGGGGTTGGCCTTGAAGCTCCTTTTTGGAATCATAAAATCTCAAATAGAAGATATTTTATGGATGATGTGCTAATGGAACCTTAAGATTGTATTTTCCTTTCACCTAAAATAGAAAATGTGCTTTTTTTTCTTGGAAAAAAATTAATAATAGTACACTAATTATAATATTTTGTGATTCTTTAAGTTAATCTAAGTATTTTGCATATTTAGAATTTTATTATATTGTTTTCTAATATTTTTTAAAATAGTATTTATAATTACTATTAATGGAGATGTTATAGAACATTGAAGGAAAACTTAAAAAGGGACTATCACATATTTATATCAAGTTGTTGTCCAAAGAGATCATGGAGCAAGTCTTCTAGTTTATTAAGGATAATCGTCATTAAGGAAATATGTGTCAAGGAAATCAATGATCCCCTTAGATAACTTGGTTGTACATTTGGAGATCTAAAGTGCCCTATTAGTATCTCTCAATGGAACTGTAAATGATAGTTTGTTGCCACTTGAAGGCTCAAGTGTTACATAAATTTGTCCTATATAAATTCTATCCACTTCAAATCATTGATATATTTCCTCATAAGTGATTCTTGTTGGAGTATTTTTATAAGCTTTCCCCATAATCAATTTCAAAGTGGGTTTGGGTTTGGCACTACCTCTATTTCTTTTGTGAGTCTGAAGAGCTTCGTGGTGCAAAGCAGTACCCCCATGTCTTCCTTCCACTAGTGATAGTTGAAGGGAGTGAGAGGCTCTACTGAATGAGCCATTTTGAATGCAGTAAGGAGGAATGAGCTGATGTAGTGAATGCAATGAGAAGAAAGGTCTGCTTGTAGCAACCACTGTGAGAAGAGATGATAACCTGTCACACAATAAAACATACAAAGTAAGGTCGACAGTCTGCACTTTTGGAATTTCCTTCAAACCCAACATATTTGATCAAGAAAGCTTGATCAACAATTTCCTAACTTGGGATATTAAGTGGTAAATTCTCCGCTTCTGGTGCAGTACTGGAAGGAGCAATTTTGTTTCAAAAAAAATGATCCAATTGGAGATCTGAGGAGGAGAGGTGCCTTGTCCACCAAGGCTCTGATACCATATAAATTGAGCACATATATCTATAGACAAACACACAACTCACAAAATAGATCTCACAATTTACTCAGCAATTGAAGAATGAAATAGTGCAAAAATGGCTTGCAACTGTGAATGCTTTCATCAATCAAAATTAATTAGATAATGATTACAATGAAGTACAATGGATAAATAGCCACAAGCAATTCGAATCCACATGAGGAAATTTGAATTGATTACACTCTACTTGACTGTAGGTAACTAAGACCTTGTCTAAATCATTATCGGAGGACTCAAAGGTTAACTGACCTTGTCTAAACCATAACTGGAGTTCATCGAAGTTCTAAAACACAACTCAAGTGTTACATTTAGTGTTGACTAAGGCTAACTGACTGTGGTAGGTAAGAAATGTGCCCTTCCTGCATGCAGCCATACAAACCTGGCGCTAACTGAATGTAGAGGACTAGAACTGAATGTAATCGACTCCTAACTTAGCTTGACTAGTCACCAACTCAACTCAACTTGGTTTCGGCACTCCCGATGGCTCCTAAATGGTAGGGATTGGTCTAGGAGGCTCCTAAACTGATGCATACAAGTGTAATCAGTGGCAGTAGGCCTCAATTAGTGTTCCCCACACTTTAGTAACTGAAACATGTGCCCCAATTAGGCCAAGTGGACCCAATGGTGCTAGTGACTAAAAATAGACTAGATGGAATCCTGATTTAGACATATGACCAAATTGGGCAAGGGAGGATTAATAATCCTAATACTTTGAAGAGTTGATCGAGCATCCCGCATGCGGAAATCCTGTTGCGGGGTCATAATCACGGAGTGACAGTTTTAGCATAGAAGTTGCCCGAGGGATAAATTTGGCAGTCCTGCTAAGTGTAGGAGCCACTAGATCCTGGAGGTACTAGTTGGGTTGGCTGAGGTCAACCATCCCTGCACCAATTTTGGTATCAGAGCAAGGAGAAGCTCATGTGAAAGAGAAGTGTAGCTGTAGAAGCTTGGAAAGAGTAAAGAAGAGTGCTCAAGAGATTCTATAAAGAGGACCAGTTCTTGTCAAAAGACCAAGCATAGAGGAGGTTTGGTGAGGTAAGATTGTAGTAGTGTGAAAGAGAACTGTTATTGCGGAGGCTTAGTGCAATAGAATGGTTGCACACGTAGGTAGGGCAAGAGGTCATGACAGAGGTCGACCAACTATGAACACAAAAGTTCTAGAGGAAATGAGGGAGCTACGAGCATGTCTGGAAGCCATGGAGACAGACAGACGGAGAGACCCAGAAGCAGGGGATGTAAGTGTACCTAAGGATGAAGAGTAAAGAGAAGAAGATACATCAATGTAGAAAACACCTAAGCTAAGGTATTTCAGATCAATTCTAGGAGAAACTTCAAGGCCAAAACCTAAGGTGTCAACCTATTATGGAAGTCTCATTGTTGAGCATCTCATTGACTGGATCAGTGAGCTGGATAAGTACTTTGAGTACGACGAGGTTGAAGAAAACAAGAGAGTCAGATTGGTTGTGACAAGGTTGGAAGAGCATGCATCCTTGTGGTGGGATGGTGTGCAAGCATAAAGAAGAAGGAAGAATAATCCATTGATAAAGAGCTAGGATAGGATGGTAGCAAAGATGAAGGCTAAGTTCTTACCCAAATATTACCAGTTAATTTTGTATAGATAGGTACAAAACCTTAGGAAAATATTGTTAACAGTGAGAGAGTACACTGAAGAGTTATACAAAGTAAACCTAAGGGTAGGATATGTGGAAGAGTTAGCAGAGAAGGCTGCTAGATATGTCAATGGTCTAAGGATGGATATCCAAGAAGATATCAGGATGATATCACCTATAACCATGGAGGAGGCGTATCAATGTGCCTTAAGGGCAGAAGAAAATATAGCAAGGAAGTAGAGCTTCAACAGAGGTCGAGGTCCAACCAGAGTTTAAGAATTTACTTCTTAATAAGATCTAGGAGCTAGAATAGACTTCACACATGAAGTGTTTGACAAAATGTGCAAGAGAAACAATCAAAGAGACCAAAAATACATGGAATAACACATATGAATGGTTCTAATTTCTGATCATATTATTATCATACATCATTTAGATGTTATGTTACACATTTATATATATTGGAGGAAATTCGAGTGGCTTTGGCAGCCAATTGGGAAAGTACAAGTGTCATGGTGAAAATTAACCCCCAACCCCCTAGGTGGACCAAAGGAGCTCCAACTAAGCCCAAACATTCATGAAACCTCATGTGAAGTGTGCTGGGTCATTAATGGGTCCTAGGAAAGCATGGGTGAGAAGATAGAGGTGAGTGGGGTGCTCTAAGTGGCAATAAATGCTCTTGGGAGAGCTAAAACAAGCCAGATTCACCCCCTAGCGCACTTAGTCAAACCAGGGCCCCACAAATCAAGTAGGTACCACCCCAAGACATTAAATGAGGTGTACATGTGCTGGGTTCACCAATTAGGGCGTTGTTGTAGGTGTGAACAGGAAAAAATAACCAGTTATAATGCTGAATCAACTCTCCTAAGTATTAAACCATAGGATATCATTGCATGAAGGAAAATAAAGTTAGCCTAAGGTAAAAACTATATACTAAAGATGTGTTACTGCTCCAACACCCCCACTTAATCTAGACTTAGTACATTTTAATCAAAAATATTTATTAAGGCCTTGGCAACTAAGGCACAAGTCACCTTTTACAACATAATTTGTATTGATCCATGTAACCGAGGTAAGGAGGAAAACCTCATGGGAAAAACCTCCCCTCAAAAATGGATATGAAAGAGATCAAAATTTCTTCAACAGGTCCTCTTCTTCACTTGAATGAGCTGAAAGAACAACTTCTTGGTGATGGACTTGGTGAAGATGTTGTGGATGCCAAGATCATGCATCAATGCATCAAAGTGTTGTAAACAAAGATCATGTGGAGAGGCCCTTTGATGGTCATCACTTGATGATGGAGGGGCATCACAAGAATGTATTTTGTTGCAAGCATACTCTGATATAACAGCATAATGAACCATGGAGAAGATATCTCTACAAAATCTTTCCCAAATAACATCAAAAAATTCAACAAAATCTGCATTATGTGTAGTTGGCGTATCATGAATAAAGCCATGAATATTTCTCCCAATTTGATGAAGCACCTTCACAAATCTATAACAAAGCTCATGAGGCTTTGAAATATCAGAATATATGTCATACACAGCAGAAAATATCAGAGGTATGGTGTCTCCATGAGCGAATGGATCCATAGGAAGAGAAGAGTGAGCAACTACATCACAATTACAATTGAGTGAACCTGGAAGGTCTGGAGACTTGAGATTCGAACCATGAATGGTGAAGGAAATTACATACATATGGAACAGAAGTCCCATGAAGGGCAATGATATGGATGTCCAACCAATGAAATACATACAAGACATAACAACAACATAGACAAGAGACATAGCATTGGAAACTAGACAATTTTCTGAATTTCCAACTAGTGAACTTGAGGGTTGATGGGTCTTTTGGAAAATGAGTCAATGACTGTCATACACTATATATCAGCCTATATATCATCTTTAGAATTAGAAATAGAAATATCTGAATGGATTTGGGAAGAGCTTTCAGAAGGAACATCAAAAGCTAGTGGAAAATGACTAGTTTTTGGGTGGAAGCTTTGATGAACTGACGGAATTTTTTCAAGGAAGGGATAGATGTTTCAGGTTCTGATATATCAGAATGTGAATCAAAAACAGATTTATCAGAAATAGAGAAATCAGAATTGGGTTTTATCCATGCACCCAATGCATGCTCGGCCCTACCATTTCCTTGCTTGCACTCCCATCTTTTTGCAAATTCTGGAAGAGCAATGTGGTTCTCCTCAAGGAGCTTGGTCATGATGTCCATTTTCTTTCTGAATCAAGCTCTCTCAAGATGTGAACCTCTGAAATAATCACATGTGGGTATTTCTCTCTTGTTTCTCCTCCTGGATTTCGAGCTCCCATCAGTAGAACTAGAGCTTTCTGAACTTGATTCCTTCTTCTCTTTCTCCCTTTGCTTCAAATCTTTCTTCTTGCTCTAGGATTGATTTGATATACCAGCAGCAAGAGCTTGATATTTTGATTTGATGATGGTACCTATTTGTATGAGCTTGTCCTGCTCCTGAGTCAAAGACTCCATGAAATCTGCCAGCACAGGCATCTTCCAAATTTTGGTTGTCAATTTGCTAGAGTGAAGTGTCGAAACATATACAGAATACTCTGGCCCCAACTTAGAAAGGATGGACAAGGTAAGATCATCATCTTTCTTATCTATGCCACATTGCTTTAGTTGAAGTATGAGCGCTTTAAACTTGGTGAAGAAATATTCAATGGTCTCGTTGTGAGCTGGGCTAAGTGAGATCAGCTCATTCTCAAGATGATGGCCTCTCATTTCATCTGTCTTCCCGAATAGTGACTCAAACTTGACCCAAACTTCATTCGGTGTGCCAAGACTTTCTATGTGAAAGAAAAGTTCTCTTGAGGTGCCGAGGCAAAGCATGCCGAAGGCCTCATCAAGCCTACTAAAATACTTAGCTTTCTCCACAACAGAATTTGGCTCGATTTCAGTTCCCATGGTGACCCGGTAGAGGCCCTTGGACCTCAACTGGATGACCATCTCGGCCTTCCACCCAAAATAATTGAATGGAGTAAGCAGAACACAATTTTTCTCCATCCTGTCTACACAACCTGTGACAAAAATGTTGTTAAACCTGCAAGTAAACACTCAAGTTTTCTGGAAATATGCCCTAAATAACAACTCAAACCTCACAAGATTCGTTTGCAGCTCCAACTAGCTTTTTTACCATGTAATAATTTACTTCTTAATCAGATCTAGGAACTAGAACAGACTTCACACATGAAGTGTTTGACAAAATGTGCAAGAGAAACTAGCAAAGAGATAGAAAATACATGGAATAGCACATATGAATGGTGCTAATTTCTGATCATATATTATCATACATCATTTAGATGTTATGTTACACATTTATAATACATTGAAGGAAATTTGAGTGGCTCTGGTAGCCAATTGGGAAAGTACAAGTGTCATGGTGAAAATTGACCCCCAACCAACCTAGGTGGACCAAAGGAGCTCCAACTAAGCCCAAATATTCATGAAACCTCATGTGAAGTGTGTTGGGTCATTAGTGGGTCCTAGGAAAGCGTGAGTGAGAAGATAGAGGTGAGTGGGGTGCTCTAGGTGGCAATAAATGCTCCCGAGAGAGCTAAAATAGGCCAGATTCACCCCCCAGTGCACTTAGTCAAACCAGGGCCCCAAAAATAAAGGAGGTGGTACCCCAAGACATTAAATGAGGTGCAAATGTGATGGGTTCACCAATTAGGGCGTTGTTGTAGGTGTGGACAAGCCAAAATAACCAGTTATAATGTCGAATCAGCTCTCCTAAGTATTAAACCATAGGATATCATTGCATGAAGGCAAATAAAGTTAGCCTAAGGTAAAAACTATGTACTAAGGATGTATTACTACTCCAACATAGAGGAAGAGGACTAGCAGCTGGAAGAGGAATATTTGGAGTCCAGAGAGGGGATCCCAGTAACTCTAACCAGCAAGAGCAGCATGGTAGAGGAGGTGACTCTAGAAAAAGAGGACCTTACCAAGGAGGTAGAGGTAGAGAAAGAGGCAGAGGAGCTGCCTATAGGTGCTACAAATGCAATCAGTTGGGGCATAAATCATTTTAATTTCCAGCGAAGGAAGATGCGGGACATAGAGGATCCTATGTAACTCAGAATGAGTAGCAACAAGAAAAGTCGACAATGGATAAAGTTTTTCCAAAGATAGGAGAATATTTGATGTTGAATAAAGTCTTGTTGAAACCTGAGAAGGAGAAAGCAGAGCTTGCTCAAAGAAAATATTTATTCAGGACCATGTGTAAAGTCCAACGGAAGTGCTGTAAGATGGTGATTGACAATGGGAGTACAGACAATCTTGTTTCCACAGAGATGGTGGAGAAGTTGAGTTTGAAGAGGACAAAGAATCTTGTTCCATACAAAGTATCTTGGTTACATAAAGGATATCAAATCCTGGTTAGTGAGCAGTGTGAAGTTGATTTCCAAATAGGTCCATATAAGGACAAGATTCGGTGTGATGTTATGCCCATGGATGTTCGTCATATACTATTAGGTAGACCATGGAAATTTGATAAGAAAGTGATTCATGATGGTAGGACTAATTGTCATAGTTTTGAGCAGAATGGGATAACACATGTACTTCATCCTTTGCAAGAAGGTGGTACAGTAGGACAGTCAACACCCAAAGTCCTGATGTTGTTAGGAAAAGAATATTTGCAGCAGATTGAGGAGGAAGAGTTAAACTATGTTGTGGTATGCAAACCAAGAGTGGTGACAATGAAGACTAACTTGACAGATCTACCTAAGGAGATTCAGGATATGGTGAGTGAGTTTAGTGAGATAGTGGTGGATGATTTACCCAATGAGTTACTGCCAAGGAGGGATATAAGACATCAAATTGATTTTATTCCAAGAGCCAATTTACCAAACAAGGCAGCATATAGGTTGACACCTCAAGAGAATGAAGAGGTGAGGAAATAGGTCCAAAGGATTAGTCTAGAAGAGTCTGAGTCTGTTTGTGCTAGAAATTGTTCCTAGACTACAAAAGGAACAAGCTAGTACAATCTCAAAGCAAAAAGCAAAATGAAATTGGTTTTTTGTAATTTTTGGTTTGAAAGTTTATCCACAAGAAGGTAAATAATCAACAAACTAATACAAGCACTGAATAATTAAATAACATGAAGGTCTGAGATATAAACACATAAAGGGTAAATATAAACCATGAACATCATAAGCATAGTACTGGTTTTGTCCACAATGCATGGGCATTTACATGAATAAAAACATTAATCAAGAAATGAAGTCACAAGTTGAGTAGTCAAACAGGCCATAAAAAAAATCAATCTAGAGGATAAAATAGCTTATATGTATATATAAATCAATCTCAGTCTTCAACACTTACATGAGAGTTACAAGTATCAGCTTGAACATACATCCAAAATCTCTAGCTCTAAATCCCTTCTTGAAACAAAAATTGAACCCTACTCCAATCAACTTTCCAACTTTTTCATTCACAAACTGGAGGAGTTTCATAACTACTTCATAACTGTCTTTTAGGTCTAAATTTGAGTTAGTTACAAAAAATAGTTACATATTAACTTCGAATCTTTCCAGTAAATAAAATGTTAACCACTGCACGCATTATAATAAAACTAAATACTTAACAATTGAACATTAGGTAGCAGTCATAACCGCTTGGCTGCTTCTGCTAGCATAGGAATCCCCTCCAATGCATGAGACTGCTTCTTAGTTCACTCCTGCTCTGTCTCCAGACTTCTAACTCTGTTTGATAACATTTCATTCTGCTTGCTTAAATTCTGAATTTGTTGGGTTAAATCTTCAACTTGATTCTGAATTTCCTGTTTTCTCTTCAATGCTTCTTTAAACACAACTATCAGTTCTTGATAATGTGCATTAATACCTTCCAGGTCTTCTCTTAATCTCCTATTTGTCATTACCAGCCTGTCATTAGTTTCATTAAGAAAACAAATCTATGACTTATGTTGTTGCAAAGTTTTCCTAAGATTTTCAACTTCTGAATCCATATGCACCTCTCCATGCAATGTTGAATCCTGGTTTGACAAGCATGGAATATTTAGCTTTTTAAATATTAAATATTCTTCCTGCCTATCCTTCATTGCTTCCTTTGCAAATGAAACTCCTGAATTCATACCCTGTTCTATAATAGGAGTAACCTGCTTTTCTGAACCATCATGGTTTTCTTGAATCATCTCTGATGATATTAAATGATCCTTTTGACTGTAATTTTGATGTGGGCTCAAATTTTCTTCACTTTCATTATTTTCCTCACTTGAAGAATCTTCAATGACTGTAATATTCTCATTTTGCAGTTTAGGGTTTAAAATTCTCTTCATATTTAATATGAGTTTATTTGTAGCTCTGGTCTTTGGCCTCCATTTCGTTCCTTCTAACTGCATAAGAGATTTCTTCTGTACCTTTACATATGGGAATTGCAATCTATTACCCTTTGAATCAGCTGCAACAGAAATTTTAGTTGATCTTTCTTGCACACATATATAACTTTGATTTTGTTCTATTGAACCAATATCTTCCTTAGGATTCATAACAGATGTCTTCTCCATTTTTTCATCCTCCAAAACGTGCTCTTGCCCATCATCCAATGCTTTTCCTCGATCTTCATCAACAGGATCTCTGAATCCTTGACATGAACTATTTTCCTGAAGGTTATCTTGTACTAAATCTTCAAACACCCCCTTTTTAAATCTCTTAACGAAACCAAATTGTCTATTGGTCTAGCTTTTCTTTACTTGACCATCCTGTTCATTGGTAAACCCTGACCAAAATAAGAAGTGATCCCAGCTCCTGTTTTTCTTTTGCAAAACTGTACAAATGATCAATTTGATCAAGCCATGGTGAAATACTGACTGGTTTGTATGGTCGAAATGTCCCTTGATTCTATTTGACATCTTTCTGAGACTTTTTAAGAGAAAGAAGGACAAATTCATCTTAGATTGTTGATTCAAATGTTGTAAAAATCTAACGTGGTATTTAAATACTAATGCAAACTTTCCATCACATGTAATATAGTTTTGTACAATACCAATTGCTTCTTTCCATTATGGTTTAAACTTTTCTAATTGAACCCCTTTTTCCCAGTTAAGGGTTTCATTTCCTGGTAGTAAGAAATCATTAGGATCAAAACTAAAAGGAATCTTTTTAAACCAGGATTCTCCATCTATTGGGACACTAGTGGCCTCGGCTATTAAAACTTTTGTTACCTCGAACCTGGGAGTATTAAATGTTACAGTGTCATTGATGAAATTCTAGGGGAAATGATGTGAAACTTTAGGATTGAAACCAGTGATATTCTCAAAGAAACTAAACCACCGTGCTGTTCTAAATAACGCTGCACATTCTGGAAATTTAATGGCCCAACTTGTATATGTAGGCTCGAACCTGTTAATCTTTCCACTATTTCCCATATCTATACTGTAACTTGGCTTGTATACTTCTTTAGGAAATTCAAATATTTTCAAACTACATCTCTACAACAGTAAGACTCATAACCCAAACTAAAAATCATGATAGTTCAAAAACATGATTTTCTCAAAGATACTCACACAGCTTCATACATTTGTCATGATATACGGAACCGGGCTATGTACATGTGTCATGATGTATTCAACAGGTGTCTGAAAAGTTCCCATTATCCTCGACTGTAGTGGTCACACTATATCATCAATCAACCATTCTTCCCAATGATACATGATTCCTACAGCGCTTTATTGTATAGATCCCGAATTTTGTGCTACAAGAATCTCCTCATGGCATATTTGACAAAGAGCTCAAAACAAGAGTTAGACTTTGGATATACACCTTGGAATAAATTTTAAACAACATTTGCTGAATTTGAAAGACATATAATACTTAATAAGCCATTAAAAGAAAACTTAAGAAAGAAAAGAAATAAATTAAAGCAAACTATACCTATAAAACCAAAAAAAAGCATTAAAAACTATTAAAATTTAAAACAAGCTGCTTGATCTAAACTGAAACTTCTTGTTATTTTGCAAACTTTCGTTGGGAAATTGGAGTCTTTATTATATCTTTCTCACACCGGTATGTACAATGAGTGAAAGTTCTTCCACCTTCAGTAACTGTAAAAATGTTTGAGGAATCGTCCATTCACTGGATTGGACAATTCTTCACCTTCCAGAGTCTACAGTATGAAGGTATTATTTTCCAAAATCTTTGAAATTATAAAAGAACCAAACCATAAGTTATCAAACTTTCCATGCTTACCCTTCCATTCCTTTCTAGCATCCCATCTGAGTACCATGTCTCCAAAAGAAAAAAGTATCCTCCTTTACCTTTTTGTCAAACCTTTCCTTGATCTTTTTCCTGTAAGCTTGAGTTTTTTTAGCTAGAGCTTCACATTCCTGCTGCAATTCAATCAATAAGAAATTTTTTCTTTGAATATCATTAGGCTCTTCCTGACTATCCTGAAAAAACTTAATTACTGGAATACCTAACAGGATTGGAAAAACAACATCAGTACCATATACCAACTGAAAAGAAGATAAACAAATTTCCTTCTTGGTGGTTATTCTATCTGCCCAGAGTGCATACTTCAACATTGAATCCCAAAATCTCTTGTTCCAATTTAACAATTTTCTAATGCTCTGAATGATATTTTTGTTAATTGATTCTAACAATCCATCCCCCTAGGGGTAATAGGGTGTAGAATGCTTTAGAATAATTCCATTTTGTTCACAAAAAGTAACCATGGCCTTAGACTTAAAATCCTTAGCATTGTCAGTCAACAACTTCTTAGGACAACCAAATCTACTCAGGATATTTTCTTGAATGAAGTTAATGATTACCTTATTAGTTGCATTCTGTGTAGGAATGGCTTCCACCCATTTTGTGAAAAACTCAGTAGTTGTAAGTATCCATATGTGCTTCCTAGAGGAAGCATGATTGATCTCACCTATAAAATCCAGACCCCGCTGCTGGAAAGGAGAATTTACCACAATGGGATTCAACGGTAAGGACACAAGTTTTTGTTTGCTGACAAATTTTTGACATTGAATACAATCCCTGACCTGCTGATATACATCAAAAAAAAATATGGCCAGTAGTATCCATATCTTAGAATTTTATAAGTTGTAGCCTTCCAATATTTGTGACCTCCACAAGCACCTTCACGTAATTCTGAAATGACCTCTTCAATTTTTGTTTTCTCCAAACACCTGAGCAGCACTCCCCCTGGATCTTTCCAATATAACTGCTGATTTATCAAACAATATTTGGTGGCCTTAAGTTTTAATCATCTAATCGCCTTCTTATCCAAATGAGCAGGACACCGTAAATGCACTAAAAACTGAACTATATCAGCATACCATTATGATTCTGCATATTTATCCATAATCTGTTCCTTATCTGGCCATGTTTGCAACTCCTCCTGTATTGGCTGACTTGCTATCAAATGAATACCAAGGGCTTCAAAATTTGAATTTGTCAATAGTCTTGCCAGACCCTACCCTTTTACAAGCTCAGTAGGTATAATCTCCACATCGTATTCCATGATTTTTGCAATCCATTCCCCCCTCTTTCCTTCACTATCTGGCTGAGTTAGAATTAATAACGGTATTAGGTATATAAGCAATAATCTTCGAATGCAGAATATAGATTCTAAAAAATTTCAATGCTTTTACTAGTGCACATGCTTTTTTTCCAGTGTACTGTATTTTAATTATTAATCTTTGAGAGTCTTGCTAAAGAAAGCTATAGGATGCTCTAATCCATCTGCATTTTTCTGTAATAGAACAACAACTACTGTGTATTGAGATGCAAAAGAGAAAGTCAAAAAATCTTTTGAAAAGTCCAGGCTTACAAGCATTGGTGCTTCTATTAGAGCTTGTTTGATCTTCTCAAATGAGGCTCTGGCTTGTTGTCCACTTCACCTCCTAGTATTTCCTTAACATAAATGTTATCTACTTTATTGTTTCAGCAAATTTGGAATGAACCATCTCAGAAAATTTATTTTTCTAATGAATGACAGAACATCTTTCTTACTTCTTGGAAGACTGATCTTCAAAATAGCCTTGACTCTCTCGGGATCTATTCGAATCACATATGCTGAAACTAAATGTCCCAAAATTTTACCTTCCTGAAAAGAAAAATGAGACTTTTTAGGATTTAATGACAGTCCAAATTTCCTACATTTCAAAATTGTTTTTTTGAGATGTTTCAGATGCTCTTCATTAGATTGAGAAAACACAGTAATATCGTCCAGATAAATTACTACAATTTTTTCTTTTTCTCCAACAAAGGCTATATCCATAGCTCATTGAAAAGTTGCACCAGCATTCATTAAACCAAACGGCATTTTATCATACATAAATGTACCCCAAGGGGTTGTGAAGGTTGTTTTCTCCCTGTCATCTGGATGCATAGCAATCTGATTATAACCTGAGAATCCATCCACCATTGAAATTCTATGGGCACCTACTACTTTCTGCAAAATTTGCTCAATCTTGAGCAATGGATAATTATCCTTCAGTGAAGCTCTATTCAAATTACGAAAATCCACACACAAAATTATCTCTCCATTCTTCTTTCGTACTGGAACTAAATTTTCCACCCAAGATGAGCATCTGAGTGGAACAATTATCTTTGCATCCAATAATTTCTTGACTTCTTTCTCTATGACTGGAAACAAGGCTAGATTAATTCTTCTTAATTTCTGTCTAAAAGGTTTCACATTTGGCTTTAAAGGAACCTTATGCTGAATAATGCTGGTATCATAGGTTCTTAAATCTTCATAAGACTAGGCAAAAATGTCAACAAACTCCTTCAATAATTGAATATACCTATTCCTTTGCTCAACTGAGAGATTTCAAAATTTTCACCATCTTGGGTTGCTCTTATGTGCCAATATTACAACTTATAATGTTCTCTTCTGAGGATTACATGGTTGGCTTTAACAGAGTATCATCCTTAGAAAAGATCCTTTTAAGGGGAACCGGACCCTTGGGAATAAAGTTTTCCTTCAACTCAATAATCTTATGTCCAACAATTGTATTTTCTGAATATTCAACATCATCTTCAACTTCATCATCCTGGTCTTGGTCAATCAATGAATTAGAAAATTCTCCAGTTAACTCTAAGAACCTTTTGATTTCTGAATCATAAAAAAATATCCACTATCTGATATTATCTGGAATAGAAGGTCTATATTTGACTTCAATTGGGTATTTTAACTGGGTCTGTTTTGGAATCTTGAAGTGTGTGGCTGCCAAAGCAAGTGAATCTATTGTTTGATTATGACCACTGGGAATAAAATAAATATTGAATGCTATGAAAAAACTGTCAATCATATCCCAAACTTCATTTCTATATACCTTCAACAAATCCTTCTTTACTTGATATTTGTCCTTCACCTGTTGGACAACTAATTCGGAGTCACCATAAACAGAAAGTTGTTGAATCCCAAGGTCTTTTGCAGCCCTTAAACAAAGTATTAACGCTTTGTATTCTGCTGTGTTATTAGCAGTTTCAAATTCCAATTTATACATCAAACATATCACTTCTCCACCAGGGGAAACTAAAACAATGCCAGCTCTTGCTCCTTCCTTGGATGAGGAGACATCAAAGTACATCTTCCATAACTCATCTTTCTGTTCAACACTGAGTTTGATTGGTGCTTATTTTTCTACTCGTAGCATGCCATTTGTAACTTCCTCACTGAAATGTAACATACAAGACCCTAAGTCTTCCTGCACAGCATAAAGAGGATGATTCGTTGGATTTTTATCAACCGTGACAATATAAGCATGTTGTAGTTCTCTGTACAATCTTCTATTTTCTCCTCCAAAAACAAGAATGGTAGCATATGTCAAATCCATCTGCAATGTACCACCTACTTTCTTTTCCCAATATCTTGAGAGTAACATACCAAACTTAGGAGTGATGTCATCAACCACCACATCCATAATAACACTCTTCGTGGGTAACTGAATCAAATTGACCACAAGATCCTTAATCACTCCTAAGCATTTTACAGCTTTGGAATCAAATGCATATAAATCATGGTATGGTTTTGTGATACTTAAACCAAGAGCCTCCATGACTGCTTTAGGCATCAAGTTATGAGAAGCTCCAGAATCCAATAAACAGTTATGAATCATTTGATCATGGAAAGTCAGGGTTATATAACAAGGTGAAGAAAAATTTGAATCATTTTCAGTCTTATCACCTAAGGCAAAACCAATAATGATTGTAGGGTGTTCTTCTTGGAGATTGACAGTATTTGAAGGTATCTGACTAGCTGGTGAACCTAACATTTTTAAAACAAGATTCCTATAACAAGGATTCTTCATCAATTCAGTAAATGGTATTGGAATTTTGATCTTACATAATTCATTCTCAAAATTAAAAGTTTGCACATTTTTGTTCACTTCTTCAATCTCTACAGCCTTGTCTTGGTCACCATGATTTTGTCTCTTTTCCTATGTTTGATTAGGTAACTGCTTGGGAGGAGGAGCTATCTTCTTTTTGGGAATTTGAGAAACTTGTTTTGGACCAGACCTCAAGTTATAAGACTTCTTAGGTTCATATTGACATATATCAGCAGAAACTTTAGGGCAAAAATCACTTCCTTCTTGATAAATATTTGAATAAAAAAACTCAGAATTCTGATAGTCATATTCAGTTAAGAAACTCTCTGATGATAATTCCCCAAAGTAATTCATATCCTGATTTGAATCTTCATACTGTAAATATTCACCTTCCTTAATTTCATCTGTTACATTATTTTGGAGTGGAGGAGGAACTCTCTGATATTCATTCTCCCTTATTTCCCTCTGAATATCATGGTTTCTTCGTTCTCTAGGGATAAATCTAGGAGCAAATGGGCGCCTAAATTGATTATGATTCCTTTCTCCTTCTTGCATAGGTTTATTTGAATTTTTTCTAATTCCAACTTATTTATTTTTGTTGTTAAAGTTCTAACCAACTTAGTCATCTCATCTATTTTACTCTTTGTTGTCTGCGATGTAGAAGCTAGTGGAATCGTTTCTTTTACCCTTTCGATCATACACCTGATGATATGAATATTGTTTAAGCCTATTTGAAGCTAAAATGTTTGATTCTACCTCCAATGCAGCTTCATGCATGTTCAATAAAGTCACTAACCTTAATTCTCTTAGATGCAAGGAAAACTCATGATCAAAGGAATTGGCATAGGTTAGTTTAATTGAGGTTTTAGAAGGCTTAATTTCAGCTGGGATTCTACCATACATCTTATTAAAACGTTTTGAGAAGTCTGCTATAGCTTCCTATTTTTTCGTTTTCAAAGCTCCAAAATTTGTGATTTAATAAGTATGGTCCTTCGTGTTCCCCCACTGCCTCATAAACACATCTTTTAGTTCTTTTATAAGAGTTATTGAATTAGCTGGTAATTCTTGGAACCATTTCCTTACCTCCCCATCTAAACTCTGAACAAACATCCTCATCCACACATCTTTAGCTTCGATATTCTGAGTGTCTACATAACTTAGAAATGCATCCCAATGTTCCTCAGTAGTAATCTCACCCTGACCATTAAACCTAGGAAGGTATTTCTGATAGTCCCCTCAAGGGGGAGCATTTAGGGGTTGAGGAAGAGATAAGGGAGCATATCTACCAGCTACAATTCGATCCATCATGTCTAGAGGCTGTTGTGCTTCCATTGTGAAACTACTTTAATTTATTGAAGAAAAAGGCTGACTAACTTTGCTCGGACTTGCCTGAGAAAATAGTTTATAAGGCTTAAACTGAAACAAGGGAGTTTTACCAGGAACCTTAGTTTTTATTTTTTTTCTAGACAAGGGAGTAGTAAGAATCTGAAAGGCCTCAACTGGTGTAGAAGGAGCTAACCAAGAAATATTTTGCTTTCCTTCTTCTATTTTAAGCTCTAAGTCTATACAAGAGGATGTTGATTCTAATTGATCAGGAGTAAACAAAGAAGGAGAGGAGAAAGATCTTCAAATTTTCCTCTACCTCTTCAAAATCTGTTCTAGTCTAAGACACTGAAATGTAAAGGAGAAGTAGATTTTCTTCTTGTTCCAATCTTTCTAGTAACCACTATGAAACATTGTCTGGTGAAAATGTAGTCTAAAATATTTCGGATTTTGTTCACCTCTCAAAACCAGATCAATAATGATATCCCAGGGAAGATATGCTTCACTTTCGTCCCCGAAAACGGTGCCAAAGATGTTTGCGCTAGAAATTGTTCCTAGACTACAAAACGAACAAGCTAGTACAATCTCAAAACAAAAAGAAAAATGGAATTGGTTTTTTGTAATTTTTGGTTTGAAAGTTTATCCACAAGAAGGTAAATAATCAACAAACTAATACAAGCATTGAATCATGAAATAACATGAAGGACTGTGATATAAATGCATAAAGGGTAAATATAAACCATGAACATCATAAACACAATACGGGTTCTGTCCACAATGCATGAGCATTTACATGAATAAAAACATTAATCGAGAAATGAAGTCACAAGTTGAGTGGTCAAAAAGACCATAAACAAAATCAATATAGAGGATAAAATGGCTTATATGTATATATAAATCAATCTCAGTCTTCAACACTTACATGAGAGTTATAAGTATCAGCTTGAACATACATCCAAAATCTCCAGCTCTAAAGCCCTTCTTGAAACAAAATTCAAACCCTACTCCAATCAACTTTCCTACTTTTATCATTTACAAACTAGATCAGGTTCATAACTGCTTCATAAATTTCTTTCAGGTCTAAACTCGAGTTAGTTACAAAAAATAGTTACATCTTAACTTCGAATCTTTAAAATCAAAAAAATGTTAACCACTGCACGCATTATAATAAAACAAAATACTTAACAACTGAACATTAGGTAGTAGTCATAACCGCTTGGATGCTTCTACTAGCATAGAAATCCCCTCCATTGCATAAGACTGCTTCTTAGTTCGCTCCTACTCTGTCTCCAGACTTCTAACTCTGTTTGATAACATTTCATTCTGCTTGCTTAAATTATGAATTTGTTGGGTTAAATCTTTAGCTTGATTATGGATTTCCCGTTTTCTCTTCAATGCTTCTTTAAACACAACTATCAGTTCTTGATAATGTGCATTAATATATTCCAAGTCTTCTCTTAATCTCCCATTTTTCATTACCAGCCTGTCATTAGTTTCATTAAGAAAACAAATTTGTGACTTATGTTGTTGCAAATTTTTCCTAAGATTTTCAACTTCTGAATCCATATGCACCTCTCCATGCAATGTCAAATCCCGGTTTGACAACCATGGAATATTCAGCTTTTTAAAGATTAAATCTTCTTCCTGCCAATCCTTCATTGCTTCCTATGCAAATGAAACTCCCGAAGTCATACCCTGTTCTATAGTAGGAGTAACCTACTTTTCTAAACCTTCATGGTTTTCTTGAATCATCTCTGATGATATTAAATGATCCTTTTGACTGTAATTTTGCTGTGGGCTCATATTTTTTTCACTTTCATTATTTTCCTCACTTGAAGAATCTTCCATGACTGTAATCTTCTCATTTTACAGTTTAGGGTTTAAAATTCTCTTCATATTTTATCTGATTTTATTTGTAGCTCTGTTCTTTGGCCTCCATTTCATTCCTTCTAACTACATAAGAGATTTCTTTTGTACCTTTACATCTGGGAATTGCAAAGTATTACCCTTCGAATTAGCTGTAACAAAAATTTTAGTTGAGCTTTCCTGTACACATATAGAACATTGCTTCTATTCTATTGAACCAATTTCTTCCCCAGGATTCATAACAGATGTCTTCTCCTTTTTTTCATTCTCCAAAACGTGCTCTTTCCCATCATCCAATGCTTTTCCTCGATCTTCACCAACAGGATCTCTAAATCCTCGACATGAACTATTTTCCTAAAGGTTATCTTGTACTAAATATTCAAACACCTCTTTTTTAAATCTCTTAATGAAACCAAATTGTTTATTGGTCAAGCTTTTCTTTACATGATCATCCTCTTCATTGGTAAACCCTAACTAGAATAAGAAGTGATCCCAAGTCCTATTTTTCTTTTGTAAAACTGTACAGATGATCAATTTGATCAAGCCATGGTGAAATACTGATTGGTTTGTATGGTCGAAATGTCCCTTGATTCTATTTGACCTCTTCTGGAGATTTTTTAAGACAAAGAAGGGCAAATTCATCCTAGATTGCTGATTCAAATGCTGTAAAAATATAACATGGTATTTAAATACTAATGCGAACCTGCCATCGCATGTAATATAGTTATGTACAATACCAATTGCTTCTTTCCATTTTGGTTTAAAATTTTCTAATGGAACCCCTTTGCCCCAGTCTAGGGTTTGTAGTAAGAAATCATTAGGATCAAAACTAAAAGGAATATTTTTAAACCATGATTCTCCATCTATTGGGACACCAGTGGCCGTAGCTATTAAATCTTCTATTATCTCGAACCCGAGAGTATTAAATGTTACAGTGTTATTGATGAAATTCTGGGTGAAATGATGTGAAACTTCAGGATGGAAACCAATGATATTCTCAAAGAAACTAAACCACCCTGTTGTTCTAAATAACACTGCACATTCTGGAAATTTAATGACCCAACTTGTATCTGTGGGCTCGAACCTGTTAATCTTTCCACCCTTTCCCATATCTATAATGTAACTTGGCTTGTATACTTCTTTAGGAAACTTCAAATATTTTCAAATTACGTCTCTGCAATAGTAAGACTCATAACCCAAACTAAAAATCATGACAGTTCAAAAACATGATTTTCTCAATGATATTCACACAGCTTCATACATTTGTCATGATATATGGAACCGGGGTATGTACATGTGTCATGATGTATTAAACAGGTGTCTGAAAAGTTTCCATTATCCTCGACTGCAACGGCCACGCTATATCATAAATCAACCATTCTTCCCAGTGATTCATGATTCCTGCAGCGCTTTATTGTATAGATCTTGAATTTTGTGCTACAGGAATCTCCTCATGACATATTTGACAAAGAGCTCAAAACAAGAGTTAGACTTTGGATATACACCTTGGAATAAATTTTAAACAACATTTGCTGCCTTTGAAAGACATATAATTTTTAATAAGCCATTAAAAGAAAACTTAAGAAAGAAAAGAAATAAATTAGAGCAAACTATAACCTATAAAACCAAAAAAATGCATTGAAAACTATTAAAATTTAAAACAAGCTTAAATGAAAAGTAAATAAAAAATGAACCTTTGAAAAACAACACACAAAGACTAGGAACAATTTTCTTAACAGAGTCCATGTTCCATACCAACACAACTATGTAGGTTTCTCTTTGGAAATTGCATGAATCACTCACACAAGTTGATCATGTTCAACACATGTGTTGTCACGAATTTAACGCTTTTGTATTCTACACGATGAATTAAAAGTTTAGTATATGAATATTGTTTGGCTTTGCTTATAAATTTTGTGGCAAGTACTTAATTTTTCTAGAATTGATTAACTAAACTGACACTATTATTTATTACATAATTAGAGAACATAATTGATTAAGAATGAATTCTTTCATTTCTTGTATTAATTGTTTTTCAATTATTTATTTCAAGTAGTTTATACTCAACACTTCACTTTTTTGCATTAATTTTGACTCACCGCCACACTTGTGCATAGAATGAAGACCTAAAGACTCTCCCATATCAATGTACACTCTTCACTTTGAACTTTTATGTGATTTGTGTGACTCAAAATTTTGTGATAATGAAACATATCCTTCAACACTCCTTAAAGATGGACAAGGTTAGTTCATGCCACCAAGCCTAGACTTAAAACAATTAAATTATAGTTTAGGTTAAGAATTTGGAGGTAGGAATCCAAAAAAACCTACATAGTTGTTTATAATTGAATAGAGTTAGCATGTAATTGAAACGTATTCCAATGTCTCACACCTTCCAACTCTCGTAGCTGATGGAAATGATCAACATGTAATTGTCGAATCTTTGTGAAATGTTCCAACCCTTGTACACTCTTTAGTGTGGGATAGTTGAGGAATTGAATCTTCTACAAATAAATTAACATTTTAAGAATCGATAGCTCCTCTAAGTTTTCACAACATTGGATATTTACATGTTGAAGTGTTTGCATGTTCCACACTTACTAGCTCTCATGTTACACATAAATGATTAATAGATAACTGCCAAATGATCAATAGATAATTGCCACAGTTATAAAGGATGTGATTTAAGGTATATCTAGGCATTTATGTTGCAAAGTAATGTTAATCTTGGCCTCATCAATTTGACTCACAACATGTGATATAATTCTACTCACTTTATCTATGTTTGAAGCCAAACATTTAACTAAAATTACACCTAGAATTACGTTAATTGTTGAACTACAATTTGACATTTGACATTTGACATTTGGGGTAGCTTCCATAACTTGTAGTCTAATGGAAAAGTAATTTAATTGCAAGATGTGCTCTATAGA